>PIJE02002203.1:0-45000 GCA_002895965.2 Coryphaenoides rupestris
ATGGCCGTTCGGATTGTGCAACATTCCAGCGCTTAATGGAACCGCGTTCTGGCTGGCATGCAGTGGGAGACCTGCCTGGTCTACTTGGACGACATCATCGTTCTGGGCAGGGATGTGCCAGAGATGTTGGAGCGTCTGGGCCAGGTTTTCGATCGACTCCAGCAGGCCAACCTGAAACTGAAACCTGCTAAATGCTGTCTCTTTCGCTACCAAGTAGCCTACTTGGGCCACATTGTCTCGGAGGACGGTGTGGCCACTGATCCCAGCAAAGTCCAGAAGGTGCAGGAGTGGCCGACGCCGACATCAATCCAGGAGGTTCGCCAGTTCATCGGCCTTGCATCATACTATCGGCGGTTTGTGAGAGACTTTGCTTCCATAGCTGAGCCCCTCCATGCCCTAACAAAGAAAACCGCTCGGTTTCAGTGGACAGAGAGGTGCCAGGCGGCATTCAACGAACTCAAGCGCCTGCTAACCACCACACCGGTCTTGGGTTATCCACTCGACCAAGTCAACATGATACTGGACACCGACGCAAGCAACGTTGGCATCGGCGCTACGGTTCAGCAGGGCAGCGAACGCGTGCTGGACTATGGGAGCCGCAAGTTGTCTAAAACCGAACAGAATTACTGCACCACACGGCGTGAACTGTTGGCCGTGGTGGAGTTTACGTCACACTTCCGACAATACCTCCTGGGGCGGCCCTCCATTGTGCGCACCGATCATAGCAGTCTCCGGTGGCTAACAAGAATGAAGGAGTCTGAGGGACAGCTCGCCAGATGGCTCGAGAGACTTGGCGAGTACAACTTTGAGATCATCCATCGCCCTGGTGCCAGACCCTTCCCTTCATCCAACAAACGTCAGGCACCAGGCTGTGCAGTGTGATTTGGACTATGATATCAAGCAGATGATGCTGAGTCCAGTGGGGGTAGGCGGCCAGTCAGCTCCCACAGCAGTGAGTCTAGTGGGGGTAGATGAAGCTTTGCCTGGTGACGAGGACAGCTTAAAGCCCCCTGAAAGAATCTACCGGACTGAGACTAGCAACGCTGAGCTGTTCAGCGGATGGTCCCCAGAGGAGCTGCGACTGGCTCAAAAAGCCGATCCAGATATTGCACCTATCAAGGTGTGGATGGAGGCCAGGGTAGAGCGCCCCCCATGGGTAACAGTTTCCCCATGCAGCCCAGCCACAAAGACATATTGGAGCCAGTGGAAGCGGCTCTACATTCGAGATGGAATACTAATTCGGCGGTTCTACTGCCTGGACGACACGCAGTTCTACCCACAAATTATACTGCCTTGTGCCTTCCGGCCTGATGTCATGAGACAGATGCATGAGGGGCAAGTGGGTGGACACTTTGGTGTCGAGCGCACTATAGCTCGCTGCAGACCCGATATTTCTGGTACCGGATGAGGGAGGATGTCGCCCTCTGGTGCGGCACCTGTACCAGCTGTGCATCCAAATCCAGGCAACCGTAAGACACCACAAGCCCCCATGGGTACTGTTTGAGTGGGAGCCCCTATGGAGCGCATCGCCTTGGACATCATGGGGCCACTGAATGAAACGGAGCGCAACAACAGCTATGTGCTTGTGATACAGGATTATTTCACAAAATGGGTGGAAGCTTACCCCCTACCCAACGAGCGGGCCATAACTGTGGCTGAAGTGCTGGCCTCGGAGTGGGTGTGCCGTTATGGAGCGCCACAGTCACTGCACAGCGACCAAGGCCGGAATTTCGAATCCGAAGTGTTCCAGAAAATGTGCACGCTGTTTGGCATAGAGAAAATGCACACCACACCCTTTCGATCCTCAGGTTGGTCAGGTTGAAAGATTTAATGCCACCCTACAGAAGATTCTAGCCACAACAGCCGATCGTTCAGCCACTGGGACTGGGACCTCATGATCCCCTATGCTGTAATGGCCTACAGGGCGACAAAGCACAGTGCAACCGGGTTCACTCCCAACTTCATGATGTTTGGCCGAGAATTGAGTGAGTCGGTGGATCTGGTAGCCGGCCTACCTCTGGACACTGACCCAGCCCCTTCAGCCCCTGAGTACGTCCAGCACACCCGGGAACGTCTGGAGTTAGCGCATCAAATCGCCAGAGACACTCTCGGGGAGTCCGTAAAACGTGCAAAGAGGCAGTATAACAAGAACTGCTGCCGTACATAGTACCAGATCGGTGATGCTGTGTGGTATCTGGTCAAAGGCACGAAGAGAGTCAGGAACAAGGTCAGGAAGTTCCTCCCATCATACAAAGGACCATAATTCGTCCTGGCTCTTTGGATGACCTCGTGTGTCGCATCCAGAAAGGGCAAAAGACCAAGGTGAAAGTGGTCCACCATGATCAGCTGAAGCCCTACCGCTGTCGCGACCCACTGGACAACACATGGGTCATGGAGCAGGCTCGGAGCTGGACACCCGTGGAAGTGTTACCCCCAGCCTTGGACGTGGATCCTGGAGAGCCTTCCCTGGGGCTATCCCAACTGTTCTCCGACGCCGACGCTGAGGAGACCTTCAGCTGCACCTCATTATATCCAGCGGTGAACATTCCTGCGACTGCCGTGTCGCTCCCCTCCACCTCTTCTCAGCCAGACTCTGCTACTCCTGGGGACTCTCAGCATAGTGCGGGTGGTGTGGCGCAACAGCATCGTCAAAGCCAGCGTTCCCGGAGACCAAGCCGCCAGCAAAGATCACCCACCAGGTATGGTGAGTGGGTGGATCACTGAGCTTATAGTTCATGGACAGTTTCCAGTTTGAGAGACTACTTTCAGGGTTTACAGAAAAGGAAGTGTAGTGGTGAGATCATTGTTCCTAGAGGGCAAGAATGCACCCTGATCTCATCGGGAGGCTACCCGGTAGTCCCTAGTTAGAAAAGAAAGTAAGGTCAACCATTTAGTACTATTTGCCACTGTTTGGACTAATTGTTTATTTTATATGTCAATTTAACAGGAAACTTGAGAATTGGTTTAATTGCCATATGTGCTGTGACCTAAAGCTGTCTTTGTTAACGGTAATTTTGAGCTCAGAGTGAGTCATAGCCTGTATGATGGGTGTTATTAATGCTTTTCGGGATTTATGTTCCACTGCAATATCACTAGAAAAGCTGCTACATGATTGTACCTGTACTGAGAGGCTGCACCTTTTTGCTGTTGTCCTATTCGCTAGAGAACTTGAAGCCTGGTAAATTTTTTTAGGAAGACTGTATACCCATGCATAAGAAAACAAATGTGTTGATGGATGTTGAGAGTGCTGGAGTGGAATTGTGAAAATCGCCATCCAGAGTGGGGGTAATGTTGTGAGAACAGCGTAGCCAACAGCGAGTGCGGAGTGGAGTGCGTGTGTGAGTGGTGGAGCGAGAGAGAGAGAGCGCGCATGTGCACAGCCAGTTCAGAGTCAGCGCGGGTTACATGAAGAAGAGAGTGAATGTATTGTGCGAGGGAATCACGGTTGTCACCAAATAAAGCACAAAGCATCTCAAGGACAAGCTGGTGTGTTGCATGCTATTTTTCCCCCACCGACTGCCATGGAGTGAGATGGGTTATTGATCCCGAAGGGAGCTACAGAGTAGGCTACTTCGGCCCCGGAGGAAAAGTCTCCCCTGCGTTCCTCGACTACGGTAGAGGAGCTGAGAGCAAGGAAAGTTCAACAATATGTTTGTTTCTTATAGGACTAAGGACAAGGTCATTATGAATTTGTGATCACTGCAGTCTAATGGCTTGCAGGGTCATGTTATACTTTTGACATTTCCTGAAAGGACCACTATCAATAAAACGTGAGATGAAATAGTCCCCACTCATGGAGAATCCTCTGTCTCTGAGATAAGCCAAGCCGTGACTAGTGGTACAGATTTCACCAGTTTGCCAGGAAGCGCAAATAAAGAGATATATATATATAAAATAAAGCTAAGAAAATATGTCATATTTTGTGCAGCACATCAAGGAATATCAACAAAGGTGTTGCAGCTCGCCCGTCCTCGCCTCCACGCCCGCCCCTTTCACCTCCCGCTACGCACCCTTCGCGTTCCTCTACGCGCCGCCTTGGACCGGGCATACGGCGTCCAGGCGCTCACGTTCCCCATCCCCCGCTGGCCCTGTCCTCTCGGCAGGCTCCTCCCACTCCTCTCACCTCTCTGAGTCGGACATTCCCAGCACGTTGGCGCAGGCGCAACGGCGGAGCGGCGATGACGCTGCATACAGCGCACCAGCGCCCCATTCCCAATCGCCGCACCTGCCCCTGATCGGCAATCACTGCTCGCCCTACAAGAACCTGGCCTGCACTCCACTCGGCGCCAGATCTTCCGCTAAACTACAGGTGGTAACGTATATCCCGTATCACACACTGTAGTAGTTCTCTCTCGCCAAGTTAACTTTTCGCAGTTGTTGCGCCAAGCCCTTTTTTGCCTGTTTTGCCTCACCCGGGATTTTTATGCCTCACCCCCCCTTCTCTTTCTCATCCCTCCAGCATCCCGGACCCCCCTGCTGAGTCGAGCCAACCCCCCGGATTCCATTATTCATGTGGCATCCTGTGTGGCAATTCCTGTGTTGAATTAAACCGCCCTTTGGGCTTGAACCTCACCTACGCCTCCTCCTTTGCTGTGCGCCTGGGTCTCACCTCAACCCCCCCCCTAACAAAAGGACTGCAATTCAAGAATGTCTTATTCTGAATTGACAACTTGCATTGAAACACACCATCCACCATTTTTCTCTGCAATAAAACACTGCCGGAATGCGTAAATGCAGAAGCATTGCCACACCATATTGTACAGACTGGGATTTTTATTACGTTTTAGAACCTATAGCTGCATTTGTTGTTGTTTAAGGGTGGATGGAAACGAGTAGCTCAAACGTTTCTCTCCGCAACAGAATGATTCGGCCACTATCCACTACACCGTACAGCCCATTATAGACCCTTCTTCATAATAGAAGCTGCTGCTACTGGTGGTTAAAAACATCTGTCCTGGTGCAGAAGACTTCTAAATATCTGAATGCAAATGCAATTACAATGTCTAAAAACAAAATCCTAAATATGTTTCTGGGGGGCCACTCCGTGTATGAATTGTTAATGATGACTTTTGTCTAGTCTATGCTAACTATTCTGTCTTTACATATTGTTGAAAATATGAACATTTGAAAAGGTGTATTTGTACACAGTAGAAAACATCTCCCCGACAAATATGTGTCAAATTATCATTTAAAATTCTAATTTGCCTGACAAAATGTTTATAATAATAATATTTATAACACCGACGAGAGCACCGGCGCTCCCAAAACACTCGCCTTTTTCGAACTACCGTAACTCCTAGAGTGTTTGCGCGATCGAAGAAATTCCAACGGTTTCTGAAAGCAGAGAAGCAGGCAACCATATAGGGGTATTACGGTAAACCCCACGGGGTTGTGCAGAAGAGTTGCGCAAAAAAGTTGTAGGAGTTGAGAAGCAGGAAGAGACAGAGAGGGTCCAGGCTTGTTTATATTGTGTTTTCATCGGTTTTTATTATTGTTTAGAGTGTTTTTAGCGTGTTTAGAGTATTCTGTGTGTGGAGGGGAGGTGTTGGGGGGTTCTGTGTGTGTGAGATGACAACAACAGAGTGTGTTTACAAGCTGCCTGCTGAACAAGCAAGTTACAATAGATAATTTCAAACAATGTCATGTGCAATATTTTCTATCTTGGTTTACTTATTTTTACTAATTGTATCTTACTTGTATTGTGATTTTACAGGCATCTGATCTGACCTCATGTTATGTCTCTATTGCTTTTAGGATGCCTTCTGGTGAAGGGCCATCCAGAACGCAGCAGCACGCCTCGTGTTCAACCTACCTAAATTCTCCCATGTAACCCCCCCTCTTCCGCGACCTCCACTGGCTCCCGGTAATCGCTCGCATTCGATTCAAGACACTGGTACTGACTTTCATGGCTGTCAACGGAACCGCCCCTACCTACCTCCAAAAATTAGTCCGACCCTACGCCCAAGCCCGAGCACTCCGTTCGGCAACTTCTGCCAAACGACTGGTACCGCCTTCACTAAAAACAGCCAAACATCGCTCTTCCAAGTCCCAACTCTTCACGGTTCTGGCTCCTCAGTGGTGGAATGAGCTCCCGGCTCATGTCAGGACAGCCGAGTCGCTCGCCAGCTTCCACAAGAGACTCAAGACCCACCTGTTCAGAGTTCACCTGGACTCTACATAACCCCCCCCTAGCACTAACCTGCGTGTTTATATGTCTTAACACTTATTAATGGCACTTAGCATTGTTGTTCGTTCTCAGATGTTGTATCATGCTTAGAATTGCACGCCTGCCCAGCTACTTATGCAGACAACTTGGCAATTATGAAACTCGTTCTATTCGTCTCATAAATAGGAATGCTCGAAAACAGCTCTATTCTTATCTTCAGGTACCACAGTGATATATTGCTGCCTCTCCTTCAACAAATGTACTCTTTGTAAGTCGCTTTGGATAAAAGCGTCTGCCAAATGCCCTAAATGTAAATGTAAATGTAAATAAATTGAATATGTCAAATCCTTTCGTCATGTACATTCAAAATGTGTTTTTCAGTAAAAACCTGTTCAAAACCAATTCCGATTTTTTTTTGTTTTTGGATTAAACACTGTTTTTACATACCTATAACATACAGTAATGCAAAATAACTGGCAGATATTGAAAGCTCAAGTAATGCTGAAAAAAGGGGCAAAATACTCACAGTACATTTTTTTGACACTTTTACAGCCAAAACAACAAAAGTGGTCCAGGCGGCCTGTTTGAGGCTTACGTGTTTAAGGGTGGCTTTAAAAAATATGCATTTATGCTAACACTTAAGATTGCTGAACCACTTACAGCCTGATTGTAAATTGTGGGAATAGATTGTGGCAGTTTGATAAAACACAAATAAATATTTTTGAACAAAACTAGCAATGCCACTGCTACATACTGTAACGATCCCCGGGGTGAGAGAATGAATGTCGAGTCAGGATTACACGTTGAACAACTTGTTTATTAGTAACAATCAGAGGTGGGACCAAGTCATTTTTTTGCAAGTCACAAGTAAGTCTCAAGTCTTTGCACTCAAGTCCCAAGTCAAGTCCCAAGTCAAGACAGGCAAGTCCCGAGTCAAGTCCCAAGTCAAGACTGACAAGTCCCAAGTCAAGTCCCAAGTCCTAAACTTTGAGTTTCGAGTCCTAAACAAGTCATAATGCGCTCTTCACCAAATGTAATGCCATTTTAAGGGAGTCGTTTCTTGCCCTTAGGGGGGCGGGGCTAGGGCTAGGGGGGTGTCATAAATCACTTTTGACCCATAATAATCTGGCCTGTAAAGCCCTTTGAGACTGTCTTGTGATTAAGGGCTATACAAATACAATTTAAAATGTTTTATTGAACATCTACATGAAAGCAGCAGAAGTTAAGAGGTAAAAGATACAAGGTAAGACAACTATTAGAGAATTGTGCAATGAGCGTGAACCATCCCTTTAAAACAAGTGCGACTGAACTTAATAAAAAAAAAAGTAATCCAAACAAAGAAGCAGCATTTTATCTTATTTTACAATTAAATGTATTTTCATTCAAAAGGTATCAATGAAACCCCTCCCCCCTCATACCACACTAACCAATTCCTCTATTTTCTCTGTCCCTCTCTCTCTACTGATATATTCTAGACACCTAAAAAAATCCTGCCGTAAAAGTTACAATCATTTATTATAAGGTACATCAAAACAATTGCTACTGACCTTCAAGTAGGCCTACAATTTGAACACTGGCCTGAATGTCTGAGAAAAACCATGCAGATACCAGAGATGGGAGACAAAACGTGATTCATGGAGACTGTGTGTGTGTGTGTGTGTGTGTGTGTGTGTGTGTGTGTGTGCGTGTGTGTGTGTGTGTGAGAGAGAGAGAACGTGAAATGCATAAACAGTTTCATTTCCCCACAGGGTTGTGCTTTTTCTGTTATCTCAGGGCCCTATGATGCATTGCATTTGCAAAAGACCAAATTGGCCAAAAGTCTGTCAGTCATGTGTCGAGTGTCGAGTGTCAAGTCGATCGGAGGAGTGGTTCTCGAGAAAATCGTCCCGGTCCGAACGGGCACATCCCAACATCCTGCACTAGCATTATTAATTTCATAATCAACTTGTTGGCAAAACAATCTAATTTGTCAACAATCTAACGTTAATATTAGCCTCGACTTACCGTTCTATGTGCAGCTTCAAATGTCGAACAAAGTTGGAAGTTGTTGCGTCTCCGTCTGTGATTGTCGACCCGCACGTTTTGCATTCTGCAATTCGTTTTTTGTTGACCACCGCGTAGTTTTTATACGCAAATGAAATAATCTTTGGTATCATTTTTCCAATATTGCTCCGTCGTTCTGAATTGTAACGTTAGTTCTTCATGGTTCTCTCGCGCAACTTGATCGGATGCTGTCTGTCTGATTGGTTTAAGGTGGATCTGGGAAATGAAGTGTCGATTCGCTGGAAATGTAGTTCATTCAGGAAATGAAGGGAAATGAATTGATTCGCGGCACACTTTTTAAATAACATATTTTTTTATCTTTGGGCTTGGGGGAAGGTATCAAGTCTTTTCAAGTCAAAAGGCTCAAGTCCAAGTAAAGTCACGAGTCATTGGTATTAAAGTCAAAGTCGAGTTGCAAGTCTTTTTTGATTTTGTCAAGTCGAGTCTAAAGTCATCAAATGTGTGACTCGAGTCTGACTCGAGTCCAAGTCATGTGACTCGAGTCCACACCTCTGGTAACAATCATTCCCCAGGTTACTGTCTGGCCATAACCTACGCCAACCTAAACCAAGACTCCCAAACTCCCGCTCAAAACATAACAACTCCCCCTTTATTGCAAGCCCCTCCCACTTCATTATGATTTGCCACCCTCCCAGATTGACAGGTAACACCTTCCAATAGACGCACACGGGAACGGCTGCAACACAGAATACACATAACATGTAATTAACGTCCAGGGTCGCTACAATACCATATTAAAGTGACTTTCTAGGGGCTCCTCCAAAGGACACAGGCAATTGGTATTGAATAAGGCAGTTTATAGATTGTAGACATGTAGAATGAAAGAATGACGGTGCAGATGGTACCTGCTAGCATGCTAGCGCTTCCTGAGTGTGTGTGTTGATGGCTGGTTTAACTTGTGGGCCTTGAATAGCAAATGCACCAGAGCTGTGCAGCCCTAAAATGTCAATGTACACCAAAGTATGTAGGGTAACACATCATTCACTACTGCACACAAGACTGATCAGATCGATCAACAAACAATTTCAAGCAAATAGCGTGAGGCAGTTGTAATCAGATTGGTTGATTTAAGCTACCCATTTTATAAAGCTCATTAGCTGTTAATACCCCCTACTGTTGAAAACGTTCTGTTAGAACAAATCCTGGCTGAAAAGGGAGGATGAAAATGGATCATATGCAAATCTGCCGCAAATCAAACGTGAACGTTGAAATGTCTCTGAACAGACGCCAAACAAACACTTTCTCTCGTCCATTTAAACATAGAAATAAAATTGGTAAAGACGTAAAGAAAAGCATGACCCTCGACACTTAGCTTTACCTCCTGAGCCACTGATGCCCACTGCATGATTAGCATTAGCTTAGTTAACATGAACACCATTAGAAAATGATTACTATCACGTTAGCTAATCGTTAATTCATTGTTAGTTAATGCTTGGTACTGCATTGACTCATGTTAATTAACCCTTATTGTAAATTGTTACCCTGGATGCTTCATTCCTGAATTGTTGTCGTCGGTGGAATTGTGCTGGAAAGACAGTGAAACCCAAGTCATTTAGTTATTTATGTATTTTATGTCATATTTTTAGAGAGAGAGAGCAGAGGAGAGAGAGAGAAGAGAGAGAGAGAGAGAGAGAGAGAGAGAGAGAGAGAGAGAGAGAGAGAGAGAGAGAGACAGACACACACACACTCAGATTCTGGGCCCAACTGTCTAAACCATTCTGTGTCATACACCAATGGCTGAATCTATATGAGAGGAGAACTTACTGTTTGTTTGATGGATACAGTTTATCTGGAAAATTGAAAAAAAACAAAAAAAAACAGAATGATTTTGTGGAATTTATACATGGTTCAAACTAGTGGCATGTGACAAAGACAGGACACCATCTTTTTTTGTTTTGATTGTATTTTACATTTAAATGTATCAATTGCTACGTTGCCTGCATAATAGTTAGGATAAGAGCTGAAGTGCCGTTCTGACATACAATATGCTAAACAATGCTAAGTACTATTGATAATGCCAAGTGGTACAAACACGCAAGTTAGTGCTAGGGTTAGGAGAGGGAAGGCGGGGGGGGGGCGGCTGTTATGCAGAGTCCAGGTGAAATCTGAACAGGTGGGTCTTGAGTCTCCTGAGGAAGCTGGTGAGAGACTCTGGCATCCTGACATCAGCTGGGAGCTCATTCCACCACTGCGGTGCCAGAACAGAGAAGAGTTGGGACTTAGCAGAGCGATGTTTGCCTTTTCTTAGTGAAGGTGGTGCCAGTTGTCTAGACAAAGTTGTTGAGCGGAGCGCTCGAGCTGGGGCGTGGGGTCTGACTAATGTTTGGAGGTAGGTAGGGGCAGTTCCGCTGATAGCCATGAAGGCTGGATTTTATAATTCTATTTCACTGTGAAGTTGATGGGCCTGTACACACCATTTTACAAATGTAACGTATAGTCACATCACACATGGGAATGTCCTTCCAGATGTATGATAGATAGATCAAGGTTCTCTAAACTACACATTTGGATTGTGGACCATTTAAACGGTGCCACCCATGGCCTTACCAGACACTACCGGGGTATTCAATGGAAAACAAATAAAGAAAGATACCACAACAATATCCTATATTTGTGGATACTTGTCATAAGTATTTAGCAATTTGAATAATGAATCCTGGATTATAGTATACAAAAACACGATCAGTGAAAATTGCAAGTGACAAATAATTTTTTTAAGGTTTTTTCAGAGACCGTCCAAAATTGAGCTGTTGGGGCCTACAGGGGGCCTCAAGGGGAGACCAACAGACTCCAGGCCTGACTATCTAAACCAGGGGTGGGCAAACCTTTTGGCTCAAGGGCCACATTTGGTTTTCAAGTACCGCACCTTGGGGGACAGAGCCTTTGCCGTCGCTGCCAAACCCTCTGGAATTCCCTGCCTCCTAACATCTGAAACTCTGACACACTCACCTCTTTTAAAAAACAACTTAAAACCCACCTTTTCAAGAAAGCCTACAACATCTGACCTCCACCTCCACCATTCTCTTTCACTCTGCAACCTCTATATTTGTATTTGTTTCTGTATCTGTGTACGCTCATGTTATATGTTTATTTGTTAATTGTGAAGCGTCTTTGAGTACCTTGAAAAGCGCTATATAAGTCCTATGTATTATTATTATTATTATTATTATTATTTATTGAACCAGAGGGATTATAAATAATATGTGCTCTAATAATAAATAAATGTTATTTTCTTTCTTCTCCTCATTGAAGAACCTTACATAAACTAACAGCTGAGCATCTTCAGACACATCAGTGGACTCATCTAAACCTATGCATGGTGCCTTATGAATGGCTTCATATTTCCCTTTTCTTTGTGGCTGATGATGCTGATATAGGTATTTCCTTGATTTTAGCACAAAACTTTTCGTTTTGTTTACCCTCAAATAAAGTTTCAGCGACTGCACTCATGCACACTTTAACAACCCCTCCGTCAGTCAATGTTTTTTTTATGTTGACACAAAATACAAGCAACTCTAAGGGAACATTCATCAGCACGTTGTTGGGCAGTGAATGAATGTGTTAGGATTCTGGTGGATCGATCATACTGGTCCGGGTCCGGATATGACGGTGTCTGGGTCCGGACCCGGACCGCGGTCCGCATATGAGTGTCCCTCTGATTCTATTGGAACTCAATTAAGGAATCAAATTGCCATGGAAAAAACATGCCGAAATGAATACTACAAAATGTGTTGGGAGGTTGTGGATGGTATTAATCTTGTGGGCCAGTAGAAACTTTCCACCTCTGCTGTTTGGCCTAACGTGATAGTTAGCTTTGGCCTACGTGGCTAGTTAGTTCACTCTTATCCTGTTTGCCCTGGGAGGCCTCTGAGACGCACTCGCAAGCGTGTTGTTATGGGAAATGCTGCCTCTTCTATCTGGACTTGGCTGTCTGGCGGAGGGAACGGGAAAGGTCTCAACGTGAGACATTGCTCGTCCCGCCTTCCTGGTCTGTTTGCATAGAGACGCCACATCTCTGTGTGGGTCCAGTGAAGGCCGTGGTATCCCTGCTCTCAAGTTAAACTGTCCTGTCTGTCTGTCTGTTACCTCCACGTGGGGCCTGGTGTCCTGGCGCCTCCGGATTGGGCTGTCTGGGGGGTGGGGGACGGAAGGGTCTCCATGTAAGGCCTTGTTGTCCCTGCTCCCCTGAAATGGCCGTCTTAGAGGCGTTTCCATGTCTGCTTCCCAAGATGATTTGTTGTGTCTAATATGTAAATGTTCCCCTCTTGTTTTCCCATGCAAACTGTATATATCTCTGTTAAATAAACTTTTGAAAATCATTCCTGGTGATACTGCCTTGTGTCACAGTTGATTCCCGGAGCTCAACTGCTGTGCTACCAGATAAATCCAGAACCTGAACCAAGAAAACCTGAACTCCAGCCACAATAGATGACACTCGAAATCTGGCGGCATAACAAAAGTGTAAATGTATTATAGGATGTTGTAAAATGCCGACGGCGGATTAAAAAAACGAAAGGCCGTATGTGTCCCGCGGACCGTAGTTTTGAATTGATTAAAATGGTGTGTGATATGGATGGTTGTAAATAAAGGATGACTGTGTTTGTTTTGTGGATATAATTTAAAGAAATTAAATGAAATGTAAATAAAATTTAAAGAGGAATAGAAATTGATAAATAAAATTGGTGTAAATTATAAAAGGTTAAAATTAAGCGGAGATATTTGATGGAGCTTAAATTTATCTGTAATAAAAGAAGATAAAGATGTTTAATATTTTATTTTTTATTATAAATATATATATATATATATAATAATAATGTATAATACATATATAATGAATTGAAAATTAATAAAATAGTAGAATAATTTTTTTGTAAATATGTTTTAGATTATAATTTTGTGGTGAAAGAGAATATGAATATTAAATTTTGCAATTTATTTGTTATTTAAAATAAGGATTAACTTAATATTGAGGATGTAAGTTAATATGAAAGTAGAATAATAGTGAAGGAAAGGAGAAAGGTGGAAAAATTTGATGTTTTGATGTTTAAGAGGGTTTTTAAGAGGAGAGAGAGAGAGAGAGAGAGAGAGAGAGAGAGAGAGAGAGAGAGAGATTGAGAAAGGAGAGAGAAAAAAAAAAGATATGAGTTTTGGAGATTTGGGGTGTGTCCGTCCTACATGATTATAGTTCTTGGTTTGGATAACCAGAGCATAGTGCGTTTCTGTGTCCATTTTAAAAATAACGTATAAAGTATGAATGTGAAGTGTATAAAGGTTTTGTTAGGCATGACCATTAGTTAGGAAAGAGGAGGGCAGAAACGTTGAGTTACAGAGCTGACCCAGTGGAAGAAAGTAGTCAGATTTTTTAATTATGGAAAAGAAATAATAAAAATGTCTGCTTTGAAAATGTTATTTAAGCAAACGTATTAATAGAATATATTATTATTTAATACTGTGGGTAGCTTGTGGATTTTCCCCTGGGGACCAATAAAGCCTTTTCGATATAATAATATAATAATTTATTTATTGTTTATACAGTGTAATCCGCTTATAGTGATCACGGATATAGTGATCAACCGCTTATATGGATCAAAAAGCCTGGGACAGAATCGTTCCGATACAAACACTGTTTAAATAATTCGCTTATAGCGATCAAGCAGTCCGCTTATAGTGATCATTTTGGGTCCTTTTATACAGAACATATGTGGGAGAAATTAATACATTACGGTCATTTAGTGCTGCATGCACATCGCGCACCATGTCGGGTAAAAGAAAGTCACTTTCTCTGAACGAAAAACGGAACTCGTCGAAGCTTCCAGTAGCCTACTGTAGTGTATTTGATTTATAGCTACACAGTGCAATGCTGTCATTTAATTTGCTATTTGAATCGCGTTTCAAACAGCTGTACTGTAACGTTAATGTACGTACTGTACAGTATTTTTCAGTTAACTTGCTGTAATATAATCCAGGAAATAGCAAAGCTGTCCGTTTCATTACTTTATACATGTATTAATGGATTATATATACAAATGTCAATTGGATGGTAATCAGCATGAAAAATAAGGTAAGTAGTACAGTAAACATACAGGTAGCAGAAAAATACATGTGTGATATGTTATGTTCCACCATTGCCACTTGGAAATGCATGCAGTAGCCAGGAGGGGTGAACTTACTGGGACACGTGAGTGCCAGGGTGTCGGTGGCCGACTCCAGCGCGCTGGTGGCAAAGCAGGTGAAGCGGGCCTCGCGCTCGGGTCCCATGTTGGCCAAAAGGAAGGCGGAGCTCACACTCAACCTCTCGGTCGTGGTCCAGTGGGTGGCCGGAGGCTCCACACTCCACGAGAAGTTCACGTACGCCGAGCCCGGCGCAAAGCACTGGAGGGCTGTGAAGCAGCTTCCGTTGGCCAGTGTGCTGAGGAGCATTGTGGCCCTGGGCGCAAGGCATTCTGGGAAATGCGGTGTATTTGGGCATTGACACAACCTCAAATGTCTTGGATGCATATATACAGTATGTGTGCACAACATCAGCAGTGGTGGAAGAAGTACTCAGATCTATTACTAAAAGTAAAGGTAGAAATACCCTGTTACAAGTTCTGCATTGAAACAAAAGTACAAAAGTATGAGCATCAACATAAAGATAAAGTGCCAAAACATTTTCACTATGCAGAATGGACCATGACAGAATTTTGCATATCATCTTATCATCTTGGATTATAATTATTGATGCATTAATATGTTCATCGCTTTAATGTTGCAGCTGGTAAATGCTAAGCTATAAAGCCTTGTTGACATAATATCATCATTGGGGCAGTGGGGGACCCTAGTTAGGTCAGAGTTCACAGTCTTGATGGCCTGCGGAAAAAAACTCTGTTTTAGCTAGAACAGAGACAAAAACAGAGTTTCTTTCTGCAGGCCATCAGGACTGTGAACTCTGACCTCACTAGGGCCCCCCCCCACCACACACCACACACACACACACACACGCACACACACACACACACACACACACACACATAATCTTACGACATAACTTGATAATACCTTTTTTATATTGCCTTTGTTCTTGATATGCCTACTTGTTTTATATGCCTGGCTGTTTATTTGCCTATTTGCTCATATTTTTCATTCTATACAAAAAAGAAAGCTGCTCCTTTTGCTGTAAAGACTTACCCTGGAAATCCAGAGTTCTCGCGAGAGCACAATTAGAATTTGCTCAGCGAGTACTCTGGTAACGAGTAACATGCTCATTAGCTATGCCCGTTGTTTCGAACATCAACCAATCACATCGGTGTATCTGATATAGGCGGGCCAGAGGCGGGCTAAACAGATGACGTCAGCGCTGCGATGGAATCAGTCCGGAATCAGTCAGTAAACATTGCAAGATGGCTGTCGAAAAATGTTGACTGAGTATCTGTACAAACTAGGGATGCACCGATACCACTTTTTTTCAGACCGAGTACTTGCCGATAGCGAATACCGATACGAGTACTTAATAAAAGCATTACAGTTCTAATGACTTTGAAAACATGTTATTTTTTTGTCTGGGGGGGGGGGGGGGGTGCTCTGTTAATTTGCGGTTCTGATGGGGGGGGGTGTGCTCCGTTAATTCGCGGTTCTGAAAGGGGGGGAGGGTGCTCCGTTAATTCGCGGTTCTGATGGGGGGGGTGCTCCGTTAATTCGCGGTTCTGATGGGGGGGGGCGGTGCTCCGTTAATTGGTGGGGACATGTCCCCAGCGTCCCCACTAAATTCTACGCCCATGCTCGGTACCGTGCGCAGTTGCTATTAAACATCCATAAACGACAACTCGGTTGCATCTCTTTATTTCAATATTCCTTGGCTAAGAATATTACAAGGTTAACGTTGCGTTGCCAAAGTGGTATCTCCGTGGTATTTCCATTAGGCTACATTTACGTCTCTCTGTCAAACTATTCTCCAAAACAAACTCGTTTCCGTCTCTCTGGATACGTCACCCCGTGTATTCTGATTGGTCGTAGTGTTATCCAATTGCGTGCAGTGATATTTTCAAATGCATGCTTGGTGCCGCCCCTCGAGTTGGGCCATTTTCATTGCTCATTACCAGACCTACAGCTTTCTAGATGTAGGTCTGGATTTCCCAGGCTAGTCAAGACTCTAAATAGTGGGAATATTCTGATTCTTTCCCTTAAATTGTATTGTGATATTTGTATACTGTTGCACATTTTGCTGGGCATCACAACTTTTTCTGTTCTATTTGTATCTTTTTGTACCACATCGATACATTGCTGTCTCTTTCGACAAATGTACTCATTGTAAGTCGCTTTGGATAAAAGCGTCTGCCAAATGACCTAAAGGTAAATATAACATTTTGTATTGTTCATTTTAATATGCAAAGTAACAAGTAAAGCTGTTAGATAAATATAGTGGACTAAAAAGTACAATATTTGCCCTCTCCGGTGTAGTTGAGTAGAAGTATAAAGTAGCAGAAGATAGAAATACTGAAGTAAAGAAGTACCTCGGATTTGTACTTAAGTACAGTACTTGGAGTAATGTACTTAGTTACTTTCCACCACTGAACATCAGTTCTAATGTATTTGCGATCCAGTCATTTAGCCTTTAATCCACGAGAAGTTACAGGTAATTTAGGACCATGTAGGGCATACGTGTCAAACTCAAGGCCCGCGGGCCGGATCCGGCCCGGCACCTCATTTTATGTGGCCCGCGAGAGCTTGCAAAGAATATAATTTGCTTATCGTACAAATCAGCTGGCCATCGGGAGAACCGCGACTCTTCATGGTGGCCGTCTAATTTCAACAAGTTTGCACATACTGGTAACCTAAACTATAATGTCCGTCTAGGGTTGGGTATTGTTGAATTTTATTGATTCCCGTTCCGTTCCGGTTCTGCTTATCTGTACTCCGGGCCGTATGGTCCCAGCGCCCGGCCGTACGGTCCCAGCGCCCGGCCGTACGCTCCAGTACAGAAGACAGATCACCATGTCAGCCTTTCCCACATTTACTGCACTTAGCCTTGTCGTCGCTTTCTTTACAAAGTGAAGGCACACTTTGGACCGTTTCCCGCGGTCCATCTTCCACAACTGCTGACTAACTGCTAGCTCGTATCAAAACAAATGGACACGTCGCGGCGTTGCGTTGATGCGTGACATAGTCAGGTCCTGGCAGATACCATTGTTTTAAACGTCCTGGCAGGTAGCCGCCACGTCCTTGCAGACATATTGCCTTTGTTTCAATAATAAAGATTTATATCTCTTTTAGGAAACCGATAAGCAGAATCGAAATTAAAAAAATGTCACGGGTCGGGTACCCAAAACCCGTGGGAACCGTAGAGTTTCGGTTCCCAACCCTATGTCCGTCACTGGGACTATATTTCCAGGCCTGAATGATGTTCCAGTCTGGCCCTAATTGTACAATGGCTGTGCACTTTACACTTTACTGGACAGTAGTGACTAAACCAATCATAATCAAATGCAGGAGCAATTATGTAATATGATAAAGAGTAGATATATTTATATAGTCTTACAGTTATAACCGGCCCTTTGAGGGCAACTATAATGCTGATTGGCCCGGGATGATATTGTCAGGCTTATTCACAGTAAATTTGTAAATTTGTTTTTACATTTTTATTATTCTATTGTTTATTTCTCAATTGTTTATTTTTCTATTCTATTGCTATGCAACCTCTGGCACAAGAATTTCCTTCAGGATTAATAAAGTTTTCTCATATCTTATCTTACCTTATATACAGCCAGTTATTACCATGGTCTTACATAGAGATAAAACAGAGACATAGAGATAAAACAAAAACAACTGTGAGTGAGGAAGTGTGAGAAAACCTTAAAGGCCTTTCAGGGCTAACAGATAAGAGTGAACATAGACACGTAGGCCTGAACACAGCAGAGCGGTAAGTTACCCGCCCACAAAATACAGAGTGAATACGTGACTACACTAACCACAGTCTGCATACACGCATGTATGCAGCACCATGGTTGATGTGTGAAGTATTTCTATCCCTTCTATCATGAGAAACTGCCACCAAACCTGCATGGTCGCGGTGACTCGCAACCAGAAGCTACTTCTTCTCATGGGCTTAGTATTTCCCCATGGCCGCAATAGTTCACAGAACAATTCACTGTGAATAAATGGTGAACAAAGTATTTCATTTTCACTGGTGTGTTGTGTGGCAGCAAAAATTATCCCATAAAATACAACTTGTGGCATCACTTGTTTAATTGCAAACAGTTAATTTTCTCTTCAGGGCCAATGTTGGTGTGGTTTTATTTGTTACATGAATGACCAGCAGGGCCGTCTAAATATGAAATATACTGTATATATATATACAGTATATTCATCATATAATAACATCTACGTGCCCGTCAATCTCGTTCTCAAGCTCAGAAGCCTGGGGTAAACTCCTCCCTTTGCAACTGGATCCTGGACTTCCTGACGGGCAGACCCCAGGTTGTGAGAATGGGCAGTCTCACCTCCTCTGTACTGACCCTGAGCACTGGAGTCCACAGTCCACTCCTGTACACCCTGCACACGCATGACTGTGTAGCCACACACAGGTCCAATAGCATCCTTAATTGACATCTCTTATAGCCCTTCGAAGATCATATCTGGACCTCCTCAAGGCCTCCCGGTCCCCAGAGCTATAGGCAGAGGACTGTGCTTTTAGTTTAGCATGGACACCACCATTAACCCAGGGCTTTTGGTTGGGGAAAGTCTTAACATTGACCTTCGGGAGGACATCATCGACACACTTGGAGATGTAGGCTGTGACAGAGTCTGTGTATTCATCAATGTCCCCATTCACTGCAACACATCTGCCAGATAGGATGTCAAAACAGTTCCGTAGAGTAGTATTATGTTCTCACTCCAGCATTGAACTGCCCGATAGACAGTTTTTTCCTGTTTTAGTTGTTGTCTGTAGGTTGGGAGGAGGAGAATGGAGATGTGATCCGCCTTACCAAAGGCAGGGTGGGGTTTGTAGCTGTACGTAGTTGTGAATAATAATGGTCAAGAATCTGATCACCACGGGTTGAAAAGTTAATGTGCTGGTGATATTTAGGCAAAACTTTCCTCATATTAGCCATCTTAAAGTTGCCAACAACAATAGAGGCTTCATCCATACAGATCATCTAGCGTGCACATTTTATCTGCCTGCGGTGGAATGTACACTGCTGTGATTATCACAGAGCTGAATTACTGAGGGAGGTAGCAGGGCCGTCCTTTTATTCTGAAGACCTCAAGTTCTCATGAGAAATGTGTTTATCTGACTCCCTTGTTCTGTCCTGCCGGTAGATGGAGAAATCAGCTGGGGCAATGGCTGAGTCGGGTACCGTGGTGTCCGAAGTTCGCAGTATCCCGCTGGAAGTTAATCTGTGCATGTAGTTTGTCCATTTTATTGTCCAGGTATTGATTGCAAGCAAAATGCTTGGTAGCGGCGGGTTGTGGCATCTCATCTGGAGTCACCATAGAATGCCGGTACATTTGCCTCTCTTCTTCTTCCTCCGGCAGCGTGTTGGTAAACAGCAGACCGACGTAATACGTAACGTAATATGAGCGACAGCATAAACGAATAAACAGAATGCAGGGAACCACAGCGAGAACAAATACTTGCGATAATAACGGAAATCAGGCGGACAGGACACGTCCATATAAACCCAGGTAGTCTAGGTTATGCCTGACACAGAGTGTCAGGCATAACCTAGACGATGGCTACCTGATACTACCTGACACTCGGTGTCAGGCGTAACCTAGAAGACGGCTAGCTGGGTTTATATGGGCGTGACGTGTCTTCTGATTGGCTGGCTGGCAATTGCTAAATGGTTAGGACAGTGAGAACCGGGCACTAAACCTGAATAAGGCAGACGAATGTAGCACAGCTCCATTCTGCCGCACAAGCCTTTTGCACGGAATCTTGGCATCTAGTTTGACAGCAATTTAAGTTTTCATCACCAAACTTGTGCAATCATGTTTTTATCATCTTAGAAACATCTCAAAAATACGACCAATTTTCTAACTTTTAAAGACACAGAGACCATTTTATACGCCTTCATCTCATCATGCCTGGATTACTGCAACAGCCTCTTAACCTGCCTCAATCAAAAATCTATTATTTGACTTCCATGCAGGTTTAATGTTACAATGCAACAAATACTGTTTATTTTGCTTTCTATAATTACATATGGTGTCGTGGAAAGTAAGCATAATGTGCTGTAATGCTTAATGTAATAGTTCATCTTTTAAACGTAAAACGAACAAAGTAAAACTACTGCTAAAACGACTTCCAAGTAAATGCCCCAAATGATGACACAGAGAGAAGATGAGAATGCAGGGAAGCTATTAACTGTTGGGCATCAGGAAGTTGAATACAGGGGGCAACATCTGCACTTGAACCTTTGCATATTGTTACAAGATATATCTTGCAAAAGGTCTAGCTTGTTCATGTACTTAATGGTAATGTTCTCTAGGCCAGTGTTTCTCACATGGGGGTCTACACATACTCCTTAGGGCAGGGGTGTCAAACTCAATTTCATCCCGGGCCACATCAGCATTATTGTTGCCCTCAAAAGACGATATAAATAAATAAATCTAAATAAATGAATCTACTCTTTATCATATTACATAATTGCCTCTGCATTCAATTATTATTGGGTTTTGTAATAACTTAATTAATAACGAGCTTTGAAAGCAGAAGTAAAAGACAAAATAATTGCAAGCAGTCATTCAATTATACTAAATTAAATTAAACTATTGTACAATAATCCCTATTCTGGCTATTGACAATTGTTCATAAAGATTTATTTAAAAGCTCCTTGTTTGTGTCTGAAGAAGTTTATTTGTTTCTAACCCTTCAAAAAAATAAGCACTGGTGCATATGGACTCATGACCTGCAGCTATTTCCTGCCAACGTTTCTCTCATTCATAATGGTCGTGATGGGAGGAGGAGGAAACATCAAAGAGGCACGTATGCTATTGCCACAGCGCGACCAACCACCATATTTCCTGTCTACATGCGTCGTTTGCCACGCTTTCAGATGCTCTGTTTGCCACTTCGTGCAGGCGCAGTGAGAAAAAAGGTGCTGATCGTGAGGAATCGACTCATGGCTCTGCTTCAACTGTGTGAGATCCTTGCGGTAGCCGACCAAAATCTCTGAAATGTTGGTCGCCCGTCGTAGGCCCACCGATCAGACCGGATCGGACCAGATCTGTCCTTACTCCCCCCCTATACACTGCATGGCAAAGGACGCCCAACAAATTCGGCCTGACTCTAAATTGAGTCGTGCGACTAAAAAATCGGGTCAAACACAGGCTCCAATCGTACAGTGTATGCTTAAGTCTTACGGTAAAACATCCTTCCAACACTGCTGTTATTTGCCTCACTATTGGGTTGACTGGGCAACTCTTTTCTCTCTGTGTCTGAATCTGGTGCCGATGAGATTCAGACACGGAGGGACAGACATTAAAGTTTAGTAAGTCAGTAAGTAAAATCTATTTATATAGCAACTTTCACAGACACCAGTCACAAAGTACTTCACAGTTCAAACAAATCAACCAGTTAAAAACCTAAAATGAATAAAAACAAAGAACACCAGGTAAAATATATATGGGGAAACAGACATAAGAGCCAATTTAAGACATAAAATACCACAAGCTGTGTGTTTTTAGCTGCTTTTAGCTGCAGAGTCCAAGGACCTCAAGGTTATTTGGAGACTGTTCCAAAGTTTAGGGGCTGCTGATTGAAAAGCACAGTCTTCAAGCATGTCTGAGGTACACTTAAAAGGCCTTAGGTAGAGGACCTAAGTGCATGGCATGTGGTGTAGTATACTGCGATGCCTGGCCATGTTGGGCTCTATAAGTGAGTACAACATTTTTTAATTAATTCTACAATTCTAAAATCGGAAGCCAATGCAGAGAGGTTAAAATGGGTGTAATGTCTGACCATCTGTTGGATCGTGTTAAGAGTTTAGCAGCAGCATTTTGGATGGTTTGTAAATGTTGTAGGGAGGATTTGTTGTGGCAAGTTAAAAGACAATTACAGCAGTCCAAATGTGATGAGATAAAAGCATGTATTAGCATCTCCACTTCCTTTCGTGCCACAGTAGACCTAAGTTTGGCAATGTTTCATAGCTGAAAGCATCAGGATGTGGTCAACGTCTTAATTCAAAGCTTCAAAACTCTGGTCGAAGATCACATCAAGATTACGCAGACTGGACAGGATGAGGATAAGGCACCAAGGTTCTGCTTAATTGATGACTGAAGGTTATCGGGAGCCATGATCAATAGGTTTTTTATCTGCATGAACTGGCCATCCAGTTCATTATTGCAGTCAAACAGTTGTTCAGTAGAAACTCATCTGAAGCTCATCGGGTTTAAAAGGAAAATACAACTTGATGTCATCGGCATACAGATTAGAGAGGAGATGTTGCTAAAGATATTGATAATCTGTCCTTTTGACAGCATGTATATAGAGAATAAGATTGGGCCCGAACCCGAACCTTGGGGGACCCCATAAGGCAAAGCAGCCGTGTCTGACACATGTTCACCTACAGAGACTGAAAAAGTCTGATCAGTGAGGTCGGAGGAGAACCAATCCAATGCAGTCCCAGAGATGCCCACTAGGTGATTTAGCCTGTGGATCAGAATATGGGGGTCCAATAAAACCAGAACTGAACAATCTCCAGCTGAGGTCCAGTTTAGGTACCAGTATGTGCAAACTTTAAGCGCTCTCTCTCTCGCGCAAAATACGAGCGTGCCAAGTTGTGTGAATTGTGAAGTATTCTGCTCCTTGAATTACACGTAGATGATCCAAAACTAGTTTTGTTATTATATTATTTTCACGATTCATAAAATATATGTGGCTCTCGGACGCCCAGGCCAGACAATGCCAATGGTCCACCAATGATTTTTTTGTTACAAAGACTTAATTCTCTCCATTGTGGTGATTTTGTTTCCGCCCCCTGCTCAAGCGCGGGTGTTATGATGAGCCATATTACGCCGCCGCAACTAAGCACTGGCATGGCCCGCCTCTAGTTCAGTGGCCTGACTACAGGCATTTCTTTTCATCTGTGACCTGTGTTGTGGAAAGTCTCGAACAATCAATGACCAAATAACGTGAAATTAAGTAATAACAAACATACATTTATTCTAGAGACAAAACAGGACAACAAATATTCAGCGCTGAAGGCTCACACCATACAACAGGCCACTAAGACCTGTTGGAGGATGATCGTGCCAAACAGAGTCCGGTGCTCACATTTATAGCAAAAAAGTGCAGGGTGTTACATAACAGGAGTCTGCGGATCGCGCAGGTGCTAGACCATACGAATCTCCAATTAAAATAAACAAAGTCTTCTATGTCAGGATGACATCTGGCATGACGTCTTACATAGATAAGGTGTTTTGCACAGTTTGGGGATATGGCCTTGACTAGTTCTTCTACTGAGCGTTAGTTCACTTACAAGCGTATGGTCCCTGGACGCGCATGCACTCTCATGCACGCGCCGTTGTAGCAAAACATGGGTGCACAGAGTTCATACAGGATGAGTGCCTACGAGTGAGAGGAGGAGATGTATCTTCCCTGGCTGAGAGGGCCTCAACTCCACAGATAAGGTGTTTTTTGCTCACAAGGGATACAATCTTCACTGGACAATGGTGCCATTGTATTGGAGCATTAGTTCATGAAAGACAGAAACTAGGCAGAACATGTCTATATAAGGATATGGTGTGCAGTACAAAGAAACATACAGACATGTAGAACCTTTAGCTATAGTATATAGTAATTTTTCCACTACACCTGCGGGCCAAATAGATGGCCAGGCCACCGGGAAAATTCCGGTGCTCCCGATATTGAAAGGTCCTTTATGTAAGAATCATGAATCCATTCAAAGACTACATGTCTACTACTTCCTTCAACAAATGTACTCTTTGTAAGTTGCTTTGGATAAAAATGTCTGCCAAATGGCCAAAATGCAAATGCTCTACATTGCCAGTTTATGAGCAGGTTGTGTTCCCTTTTGGGCTGATTTCTCTTATATTTGAATCGCGTCTGATTTCCCGGGAAAAAGGAACGTTTAAGCGTGGATAATTAAAAAAGGTTATTTCATAGCTTTTATAAATGTGTACAAGGTTTAATTCTGATTCGAACTAACATTAGTTCCTGATTGTTATTGTCTCAACCCACGGAGCTCTGAATGTACTGTGACACACTGAGGGGAAAATAGTGTAGTCACTTGACTGAACGTAAGAATTGTCCACTACAGAGAAATGCGATTCAAAACACAGCTTTACTGAGAGTTGAGTGGGGAAAGGGGTAGGGGAAATGTGCAATCTTAGCCAGTCCGTGATCCACAAGAATAGTCGTTGTCCGTGCCCAGAGGTCGGTACACGAAGGCGAATTCTCATAAGGTCCAGGGCGTAGGCAGGTGCGTGGTTCTCAGGCAGGCTGGGGTCGATATCCGGGGGGGTAGTTATACAATGCAAGGGTCGTTTCAACAGCGGTCTTCTCCTTCTTCTTCTTAATTAAACAATGCAATGATATATCACTGAAACTAATATATTCACAGTATTTTAACGATCCGTCCAGGGCCGGTGCATTCAAATAATAGAGAAGTGAACCATGTCAAAACATTCTCTACAAGCAGCACACAGTCTCGTTCCTAGCTTTTCACTCCTAGCTTGTGTGCTCACTCTCCCCATTTCCGCTCTCCCATCGTCACTTCCTTGACCCACCTCCTCTAGCCCCACAAGCAACCACAAGAAGACTTAGCACATTTAACACAGGTGAATGGCCACAACACTCACCCTAACAGACAGTCAATGTAACGCAACATAGCACACCACAACTTCATGTACAGGTCACATTACAGGGTTGCTACACTGCTCCCCCTTACAAAGTCCCTCTTCCCGAGGGATCAACCAAAGTCCCTGAGGTATCAACAAAGCCCCTGAGGTGGCCCGGGGCCCATGCCGGTCTCAGGAGTTGTTGTCCTAGGAGTGACACAGGTGGCCCCGCCTGGTGCGTGGCCACCTGTGCCCACAGTCCCTGAATATTAGGGACTGGGGGTGGCAAAAGGGGAGGGTGGGGAGTGTGAATGGGGGACACAGTCAGTGAATCTGGGGAATTGGGTGCAACAGGAATGGGGCTTGGCCTACGTTTGTGGCTGGGCATGGTGTGTGAGTCATTGTTTCTCTGAGAGGGTGCCAGGGGCTCCGGGTGCTGAAGGGGAGAGAGTTGCCTCTGTACAATCCCAACCTGTCTCTGTGGAGTGCCACACGTCTCGCCCTGAGAGGTAGCATTACCCTGTACACCACCTCACCCATCCTCTTGAGTACCTTACAAGGCCCAATGCAATGACAGTCCAGCTTAGGGCACTGACCCCTCTTTATACTTGGACTATACACCCACACCAGGTGTCCAGCCTGGAAGTGCCTCCCCCTGGCCGTCAAATCATAGTTCCTTTTCTGTCTCATGCTGCCTTCTCTAACTGGTTACGGGCAAAGGTGTGGGCAGACTCCATTTGATCTTGGAGTCTCCTGGTGTACTCTCGCCCCGGAAGGACAGCCGGGGTGTCGGGGGGCTTGCCAAAAACCCCCACCGCCCGTGTCCGGATTTCCCGTCCCAACACGAGCAGGGCAGGTGTGCAGGAGGTGGAGTCCTGCACAGTTCACCTGTAGGCGAGGAGCACAAGAGGAAGGTGCATGTCCCAGTCACGTTGGTGCTCTGTGGTGAGGATGGCCAGCTGCTGTGCTACGGTTCTATTGAACCACTCTACGAGTCCATCACTCTGGGGGTCCTCCCCTGATTACTGTGGATGGTCTCTGCAGCTCCAAACCGGCTGAACATGCCCTCAACTAGAGCATCCACCACAGTCTCTGCCTTTCGGTCAGGCACCGAGTATGCCTCTGGCCATTTTGTAAAATAGTCCATGGCAGACAGGACATAACGGTTGCCCATATCCGTGCGGGGAAACGGGCCCTTTGCATCCACTGCTACTCTCTCCATCGGGGCCCCTGCTGCCAGCTGCTGGAGCGGGGCATGGGACTGATCTGGGGGGCCCTTGTGGGCCGCGCAGAGGTCACAGCGGCGACAAACGTCCTCTACATCCCTTTTAAACTGCCTGCAGTAGAACCCCTGGTGAAGGCGGCAAAGGGTTTTGGAGACACCAAAGTGTCCTGCCCCGTTGTTACCATGAGAGGTTTTGAGCATGGGCCCTCTCAGTGCCCTGGGGACCACCACCTGCCATCTATCTTCCTCTGTAGCTGGCTTCTTCCTCCTTCCTGGCTCCTTCCTGTCCTTCTGCTGGAGGAATAGCAGGGGGGGCGGCTGTGCAGGAGAAGCCTCGTACAAATCTTCTGTAGTACGAGGCCAGACCTAGGAAACTTTTTACCTGTCACAGGTCAGTGGGGGTGGGCCAGTCTCCCCCCAGTCTGCCCCAAAAACTCCACCTCCCTTCTCATGAAGCGGCATTTGTCAGGGTGGAGTTTCAAACCCGCTGCTGCCACTCTCTGCATCACCCGCCGCATCGCTCCCAGGGCTGGCTGGAAGGAGCCCCCGTGAGCAAGGATGTCATCCAAGTAGACAAGACATTCCTGGCGGGGAATGCCAGTCAGCACCTTTGCCATTAGCCTTTCAAATGTGGCTGGAGCATTGCACAGGCCAAAGCTGAGGACACGAAACTGCTACAACCCCCTGCGTGTACAGAATGCAGTCTTTGGTTTTTGCCTCTGGACTGAGGAGCACCTACCAATACCCATTGCGCAAGTCCAGTGAGGAAAACCAGGACGAGCCAGACACCATGTCCATGGGAAGGCGACGGGGACGCATCTTGATGGGCCATGCATCCCCGGTGTGCATTTCGTGTTGCACCACGTGTGCCAGGCCAACCTCTGCAAAAATGTCCTCGAATTCCTATAGCTCCTGCCACAGCTCTTCTTGCTGCCGGGGATCCAGGGTGTCACAGTTGCGTTCTCATATCTCTCTTACAGCCGGCAATCTCTTCTCTCTCTGTCCCTCTCTCTGTCCCTCTGTCAAAGTGGTCGGCTGGAGCAGGAGGAGGGGGCCCACGCCCGTAGAGGTGAGTGTTGTTGGACAGGCGGGCTGGCAGTGGGGGTGTTGGCCATACTGGGTGGGCGAACAAGGACTAAGGGGGTGGGGGGGCGAACTTGACTCAGGAGTGGGGAACGCTCTTGGCTGGGGGGTTAGACATGTGACATTTGTGTCTCTGTGGCTTTCACGGCCAGTGGCTGTGTTCTTGGGGCTTGTTAGGGGGATATCGTTTCCACAGTGGGGCCCCCAGGGAAGCTCAGTGTGTTCTTCACCAGGTCCAGCAGGCAGCAAGCAACCCTCAGGAAGTCCAATCCTGGTATACAGGGGTCCTGCATTTCTGCCACCCACACTGCAAAGATTATTGCTATAAACCCCACATATATAGCCACGCTCTCTTTCCCCAGCATAGGGGCTAGCTCGTCAGTCACTGTCCGTAGCTGCACTGCAGTCCACTCTAATTGTGTCCCCGCCAGTCAGGCCTCATCAGTGTTGCAGTGGAACCCGTGTCCACGAGTGGCGTACATGGGGCCCCAGCAACGGTGACGGGGATGTGACAAAAACATGAGTCCAACCCACCACCATCACAGGCTCATTGGTGTCATCTGCTTCAGGGGGAAGTAGAGCCACGCTCCCCCGCGTGGGACACATCGGCAGGGGTCCGTATCGTCCTGTCTATACAAACCCTGAGCCATTTCCCTGGTCACCTGCATGGCATTACCTGAGGATATGGTCAGGTTGGCCACACCCCCAACAGACCAGGGGACCTCGGCGCGGATGTGTGTCGGTCCAATCATTTTGGTTGCGTGGGCGTGTGATGATTGCAATGATACAGAAACTCAGCTGCGCACACAGACTTCTCCTGAGCCGGGCTGCTGTTCACCACAGGTTTCAACATAGGGCTGCTTTCTCTCCGACTGCAGCCCTATGGTGAGGAAGCACATTTAACACAGGCTACAACAGTCACCAAAGCTGACATTCAACATAACACACCACAACTTCATGAACAGGTCACATTATAGGGTTGCTACAGTATTATGAATTAAATGTGCTTTATTTGGTAGTGTGACTGATTTTACTAAATGCAAAAAAGAAAATGCTATGTATGAGCATTAAGGCTATTTGAAAGTTCCCCTTCCCTTTTACTTCTGTGTTGAGTCTGAGAGCTCCAGCGCCACTAGCATAGCCTGCTTACATACTAGACATGATATCATTGACCTTATCTGCAAATGAGCGATAGAATATAGATTGTGCAAATATCACGTGTCTTTGCGGCATGCAAAGATTACAGTCAGTTGTCTCTCTTCTCTCTTTTCTCTCTCTCTTTCTCTCTCTCGCTCTCCACTTCCTGATCTCTCTCTCTCTTGGGCTGTGTTATGTTAGTCTGTGTTGTTATAAGCACCCGTTGATGGTAACAGCTCATACATCCGCTCGTCTCACCGCCTCTTTTCAATCTCTTCTGGTAGGTGCTCGCTACCACTCTATTGGTTTAAGATTTATTTAATTGCAAGCGTCAATATATTAGTATAATAAACATTATCAAGATGTTTTACTGCTGGTTCAGTGTATAAAGTACTGGTGTGTATGTAGGACATGAGATTTCTCTTCTATGTGTACCCATGGTGAACTGGTGTAACTGTGACTTAGACAGACTATTATCGTATTCTTATCATATATTGTCCCATTCGAATATGATTAGTAATCCTATTAAACTGCTGTAAGCATGTCTGTGCAAGCCAGACGTAAGTGTACAACTTTGTAGATTTCAGGGGATCATTCTATGTCCAGTCACACCCATCCGGGGATTCTGAAATAATGACATGTAATGTTCAAAATATTAGTAACTGTCACAAATAAATATTGAGTGGAAGCAGAATACTTATACAACTGACACACACACACACACACACACACACACACACACACACACACACACACTTACGGTAAAACATCGTTCCCAAACTGCTGTTATCTATTTGCCTCCTCACTGTTCGGTTGACCGGGTAACTCCTCTCTCTCTGTCTGAATCTGGTGCCGATGAGATTCAGGCACGGAGGGACGGACATTATAGTTTATGTACTGATATGTAAACTTGTTGGAAACAAGCCATGTAAGCAGTGCACTCTCTCTCTCTCTCTCTCTCTCTCTCTCTCTCTCTCTCTCTCTCTCCACATATAAGCTGCCACGTTGTGTGAATTGTGCAGTATTCTGCTGCTTGAATGATACACAGAGGGTCCAAAACTTTTTTTTAAATAAAAAATGATATTATTTTCACTATTCGTAAAACATACGGGCTCTCCGATGCCCAGGCCAAACGACGCCGATGGTCCACATCGAAAATGTTTGTTACAAAGGCTTAACTTCCTGCATTCTGGTTATTTTTTTTCCAGCCCCCTGCTCGAGCCACATCATTGAAATATTGCACCGACACAACTAAGCACTGGCCTGGCGCGCCTGTCGTTCAGTGGCCCGACTACGGCTATTTTTGTAATCTGCGACGTGCAGGCCATATAGACTCAGAATCAGAAACAGCTTTATCGCCTTAGTTTTTGCAAACAAGGAATGTGCTTATATAGACGGCCAGTCCAGTCTGGGCCTTATTAGTATGATAAGGAAATTATATTCTTTGCAGGCCACATAAGACCCTATTTTCCCATCATTTAGGGTCTAAGTGATGAATGCAGACAACATTTTTTTTAATTGGTCCAGTATTGAGCTGCGTAACATCTGCAATGCAATGCATTGGGCAATAATAACTTAATAATAATTATTCAATAGCCGCCCGTCATGAACGTTCTTTAATAGCGTAATAAACTCTTTAAATGTTTATTCTTGTTTAAATAACGTAATGTCCACTCTCTGGTTCGTTGTTCACTTTTATTATGAGCGTAACTTCAGCACTGCCATTCACATGTTATCTCCGTTCTCTCGCCCTCCTCGTGGTCCCTCCCCCACTTTACGGCACTCTCCTTTACGACCCTTCCGACTGTCGTAACACAGCTTATCATTACAAACAGTGCTTGTCTTTTGGCTCAATCCGCTATTTGTGTTACGCCCGTACCCCGAAAACAGAAGCCAGTGTGACAAAACCAAACAGAGAAGACGGACTCAGAAGGTCCCAAGGGTTTTTATTATATACTCAGGGAACGTAACTAGTAGGTATCGATAAATACATATATATATATACATGTGTAGTGCCGGAGGAAAGGAAGGACGTAGGCAGTATAAACTAACTAACTGTTTTTAATCCAAACAACAGGTAACACTCTCAGTGAAAATGGCAGAACAGGAAGTGCAACAACAATAAATGTCCCCTCTGGCCCCAGTGCCAGATGTGGTTCCCTCCCACTACACAACCCACAGCAAGAGGAGAACATGAACCCATTATGTAGTCACTACACCAGCCCCCCCAGTGTTCACCTCAATATTCGAAACCCTCGTGGCGAGGAGGGCGTATGGCCCGGCCCCTACGACTGTAGGTAAAGTCAGGAGGTGCGGGAGGAGGTGTGACATTGTCCATCACATCCACTTGTTGGGCGGGGCGGGGGGCAGCGACAACCGGGGGGTCGCGAGTTGTGGGGGCTTGTTGGGGTTGGAGGGGGGACGGCCACGGCGTGGCAGGGGGGGTAGGATGAGAGGGCGGCCCCGGCACGGTGGCAGGGCCAAGTCCGGGGGCAGTTCAAGGTCCAAGTGGGCCGGTTTGAGGCGATCAACAGACACACACTCAAGCTTACCTCCCATGTCAACCATGAAGTTCTTGGCTCCTGCCTTGATGACACGGAAGGGCCCGTCATAGGGAGGTCGTAGTGGAGTCCTGTGGCCGTCGTGGCGGATGAAAACGTAACCCGCTGAGTGCAGCTCCGGGGGCACCCGCGAAGCAGGGGCGCCATGCTGCGTAGTCGGGACCGGGGCGAAGGCCCTGGCGCTGTCCAGCAGGGAGGCGCGCTGAGCGGAGGCGGACCAGGGCTCTGTCGACTTGGGAATGAAGTCACCGGGGACCCGCAGCGGCTGTCCGAACACCAGCTCGGCTGAGGATGACTGGAGGTCCTCCTTAGGCGCCGTCCTAAGCCCAAGCATGACCCATGGCAGTTTGTCGAGCCAGTTGCTGTCCGTGAGGCTAGCTCGAAGGGCGGCCTTCATGGAGCGATGAAAACGCTCAACCAGTCCGTTAGCCTGCGGGTGGTAGGCAGTAGTGCGGTGGAGCTTGACCCCCAGATTCTCTGCTACCGCTGCCCACAGTTCCGAAGTAAACTGCGGGCCACGGTCAGAGGAGAGATCAGCAGGGGTGCCGTAGCGGGAGACCCACACCGCGATGAACGCCCGGGCCAGGTCGGGGGCCGTCGTTGAGGAGAGCGGGACTGCCTCCGGCCAGCGAGTCGTCCTGTCCACCATGGTAAAGAGGTAGGTGTAACCGTGCGAGGGGGGCAGGGGTCCTACCAGATCCACGTTGACATGGTCGAACCTCCGCTCGGGCACAGAGAACTGTTCCAGGGGGGCCTTGACGTGGTGATGCACCTTGGCGCGTTGGCAGGCAGTGCAAGTGTCGACCCAGGCCCTGACGTCTCTCTTGAGCCCGTGCCAGACGAACTTCTCTGACACCAGCCGTGAGGACGGTTTCCTACCGGGGTGAGATAAGCTGTGCACCGCCTCGAAGACGGGGCGTCTCCAGTTGGCGGGGACCACCGGTCGTGGCTGACCCGTGGAGACATCGCACAGGAGCGTGGCCCCTGCGTCACTGAAGAGTACCTCCTCTAGGCGCAGCCCCGTGTCCGACGACTTGAGAGCTTGGACGGAGGGGTCGGTGGCCTGATCCACAGCCATGCGGGAGTAGTCCAAGTTCAGCTGGACCGCACCGACCACCGCCCTGGAGAGACAATCCGCGACTTGGTTGGACTTTCCAGCAACGTGCTGGATGTCTGTGGTGAACTCTGAGATGTAGGAGAGCTGGCGCTGCTGGCGGTCTGACCACGGCTCTGTGACCTTGGACATGGCGTGTGTGAGCGGCTTGTGGTCCACGTAGGCCGTAAACTCGCGGCCTTCCAGTAAAAAACGGAAGTGTCTGACCGCGAGCCACAGTCCGAGGAGCTCCCTGTCGAAGGTGCTGTACTTGCGCTCTCTGGGAGACAGCTGGCGGCTGAAGAAAGCGAGTGGCTGCCAGGCGTCGCCGACCCACTGCTCGTACACCGCACCCACAGCAAAGTCAGACGCGTCCGTGGTGAGAGCGGTGGGCGCAGAGGGTGAGGGGTGGGCCAACATGGCAGCGCGGGCCAGGGCCGCCTTGGTGTCCTGAAAGGCCTTGACACGCTCCGCCGTCCAGTCGACCGGTTGTTTCAGAGTCTTGCCCTTCTGGGCGTCGTACAGCGGTTGCAGGATGTGAGCAATGTGGTGGAGGAATCGATAGTAGAAGGTCACCATCCCGATGAACCCCTTGAGCTCGCTGACTGTGCGGGGGCGTGGGAAGGCAGCGACGGCTTCCACCTTCGAGGGGAGGGGGGTCACACCCTCCGCGGTGACCCGGTGCCCGAGAAAGTCTATGGCTTCCCGTCCGAAATCACACTTCGCCGGATTGACAATCAGCCCATGTTGGCTGAGCCGCGTGAAGAGGGTCCGGAGGTGGGACAGGTGCTCCTCTTCCGTGGTGCTCGCGACGAGGATGTCATCCAAGTAGACGAAGAGGAAGGGCAGGTCCTGGAGCACCGAGTGCATGAGGCGTTGGAAGGTCTGCGCCGCGTTCTTCAGGCCGAACGGCATCCGCAGAAACTCGAAGAGTCCAAAGGGCGTGACGACGGCTGTCTTAGGGACGTCCTCGGGGTGCACCGGCACCTGATGGTACCCCCGTACCAGGTCCACTTTGGAGAAAAAGCGTTTCCCCGCCAGGTGCGCTGAAAAATCCTGGATATGCGGGACCGGGTAGCGGTCAGGCTTGGACGCGTCGTTGAGGCGGCGGTAGTCCCCACATGGGCGCCACCCGCCGTCTGGCTTAGGGACGATGTGTAGGGGAGACGCCCAGGGGCTGTTCGAGCGCCGAACGATGCCCACCTGCTCCATGTGCGCAAACTCTGCCCTGGCGACGGACAGCTTCTCCGGGTTGAGGCGCCTGGCCCTGGCGTGGAGGGGAGGCCCGTTGGTCTCGATGTGGTGCTCCACTCCGTGTTTCACCGTGGGCGCGGAGAAGGTGGGCTTAGTGAGGTCGGGGTATTCAGCGAGCAGCCGAAGGTACTGGTCGCTTTCGGCAAGCGTGTTGGACAACCCGCTGTAGACCGCCTCCCCCTGCGTACAGGCAAAGGAAGCGAAAGTCTGTGAGTTGACTAGGCGCCTGTTCCCCACGTCCACTAACAGGTTATGGGCGCACAGAAAATCTGCGCCAAGGAGGGGAAGTGTGACAGCTGCGACGACAAAATCCCAGGTAAAGCGTTGTCCTCCGAAGCACACGTCCACCGCTCTAGTGCCGTAAGAACGGATAGGCGTGCCGTCCGCACCCACCAACTGCGGACTCTGCTCTCCCTTCGCCACCTCCGATTTCCCTGACGGAATGATACTCCACTGGGCACCTGTGTCACACAGGAACCTGCGACCGGAGACAGTGTCTTGTATGAAGAGCAGCCTGTTGGCGACACCAGCGCTCAGGGCCACTACCGAGCGCCGGCTCCGTCGTTTCCCGTCGGCTTCGGTCCGAAGGTGCAAGGTGAGCGGCACCGCTTGGCCTTGGCGCCAAACGTGGCATGGTAGAAACAATGGCCCGCCGCGTTACCCTGCTGGCCAGAGGGTCTGGCGTCGTCCTTCGTCCTCCTGCGACGGTCCGGTGGCGGGGCAGCCGCGGGAGCTAGCAGGTCGGGGGACCGTTGAGGCATGGCCAAGACGAAGCGGTCCGCCTCCCTGGCCAGGGCGCGGGGTCCTACGATGGTGGTGTTAGCCAGCGCCATCCTGACCTGAGCTGGCAGTGTGCGCATGAACAGCTCTGTGAAGAGGATCATGGGGTCTTCTGTACCGAGCAGGTTTAGCATCCTCTCCATGCGTGCAGAGGGCCTCTCGTCTCCCAAGTCCGACATGGCAAACAGGCGACGCACCCTCTCCGCAGTGGACAGTTCAAATGTCTCCAGGAGCAGGGCCTTGAGGCGTTGATATTTGTTTGTTGTCGGGGGGTCAGACAAAAAACCCACCACACGAGCTGCGGTGGAGCTGCCCAACATAGCCACGGCATGGTTATACCGGTCGTCATCGTCGGTGATGTTGCTCTTGTTGAAATTCGCCTCTACAATAGCAAACCATGCAGCAGGCGTCGAGTCCCAGAACTCTGGTAGTTTGAGAGTGGGAGTGTGCGCACCACGTGTCATCCTGACAGGGGATGGTGATGGCTGCCGCTGTTGTGAACGTCTTCCTCGCCCGGTCATCTCGTTGAGTTGCAGTGTTCGCTCGCTAAGTTTTCGTAAACAAATAAATAACAAAAACGAACGTCGGGGTCACCAGTGTAGTGCCGGAGGAAAGGAAGGACGTAGGCAGTATAAACTAACTGTTTTTAATCCAAACAACAGGTAACACTCTCAGTGAAAATGGCAGAATTCGTTCGCATGCGTGAGAGTCCAGAACAGGAAGTGCAACCACAATAAATGTCCCCTCTGGCCCCAGTGCCAGATCTGGTTCCCCCCCACTACACAACCCACAGCAAGAGGAGAACATGAACCCATTATGTAGTCACTACACATATATATATCTAAGAAAATAACGAACTATTCTAATAATACTAACTATGCCTATATCTATTCTCTCTCTCTCTCTCTCTCTCTATATATATATAATATATATATATATATATATATATATAAATAATGAATATATATATATCTATATAAGAAAATAAATATCCCAAACTAATCTAGCAAACAAAATACTTAACGAGGGGCTTAGGGAGAGTCAGGGCAGTCCGGTGGTCAGGGGGGGTTCTGTGGGGGTCCGTCCGCGGGGAAAGGGGTATCCAGGTAGGGTAGCGTGGAGAGGGTCCGAGGAGGGTAGGGGTCCGTAGAAGGACGAGGGAGACACTGGAGCGAGGAGCAAGGAGGACTCAGGATCGATGGGGTATCACGGAGACGAAGAAGACGTAGGAGCGAGGAAGGAGAATACCGGGGAGCTAGTGACGAGGGGGTAGTACGTTCTAGCAACGAGCATTGTTCAGGAAGGGCTTAAGTAGCCGCTGTGTCTTGATTCGGACTCGCTACACCTGGTGCCCCCAGTAATCGCCTCCGCAGGGCGTGTCTCGCTCGGTCGGAAGTCTCGGGAATGTTCCCGAGCCGCCGGTGATGACGTGGTATGCTCTGGGGAGGAGCGCACCACAACAGTTTGTGTGTCTAAGCATGTCAGTGGCAAAACAAGCACTTTTACAGGTCAGCACTTTCACATACCATCTTGGAGTGACTGGAACTTGAAATGTTTTGTCTCAAATAATCAAGATGGCTGACTGACAAGCAATGCAGACTTCTTCTTTCTCCTTGTTTTTAGAAAGTACCTCCTGCAATACTTCTAAGTACACCTACCCCCATTCGAGTGACACTGGTTTCACAAATTCAGGCTAAATTTATTAAAGTACTTTTCTTTTCTGTTGATCCTGTATTTAGCAGCTTTAACCAGCTTTAACCAATTCATGACAGTCTCCCTCTCTTTACCAGAGGCCATCACTAACGTCAAAGTATGGAAAATCAATTCCTACCGTCAGCAATATATAATTGTTTCACTCTTTTCGAACAAATACTTATTGTAAATCGCTTTGGATAAAAGCATCTGCCAAATGCCCTAAATGTAAATGTAAATGTAGATGATGCAGATTCAGAAAAGAAACAATAAATGGGAACGTTCTTATGCAAAGTATTTTGGGACGGGTTGTGTGGACTAACCATAAACCATGAATAGAAATGTTTTTAAATTGACACCAAGCAGTACATCAGCACCATTAGTGATTCTGCCAACAAGAAGCCTGTTAACCCTAACAATCTAATACACTGAATATCTGCAGTTTGTTAAACTTTTTTCTTTGCTTTGTTTGTATTTACTTGTGTTATATATTTTGAATACGGTATGTACCTTACTGCATACTTGATATCTCCTGTGCATATAGGCCTATACATTTACATTTAGGACATTTGGCAGACGCTTTTGTTCGAAGCGACTTACAAAGAGTACATTTGTTGAAGGAGACAGCAAGATATCACTGTGGTACATAAAGATAAGAATATAGCAACTTTCATTCATAGTTGCAAGGCTAATAGAACGAGTTTCATAATTGCTTGGTTGCCTGCATAATAGCTGAGATAAGACCAGAAGTGTCATTCTGAATGCATTACCAACATCTAAGAACATACAATAGGCTAAACCAGTGGTTCCCAAACTGGGGGGCGCGCAGTGGAACTACAGGGGGGGGGCGCGGCTTCATCACCAACCCACACACACAGGCACACAGACACACACACACACACACCTGTAAAACAATATAAAATAAAATTATAAGAAATACAATTGCAAACAAGTTGTAAAGATAGGGCACTATATCATATGGTTGAAATAAGAAATAAAAAGAAAATAAAAAGAAATCAAGTGGAACCGATTTGAAATGCACTGTGTTCCAACCACGCCCCCCCAGAGCGCTCATGTTCAGACGGACTAGCGGAGCAGAGACGTGTTCAGTCTTGTTGTTGTCAGTCAGCTCTGTGTTTGAGCGGGAGATGTATCAGCGGTGCTGAGAGAATAAGCACCACCTGGACAAAGGAGATAAACACTTCATCGTCCAAGTGTTTCTCTCCGAGTGCAACGTAGGATAAAGCTGCCATCCTTAACGTCAACAGTTATTTTTATTTATTTATTTAATTCTGGTGTGGGAAGAGATAGTCACTCCAACACAGTAGGTGGCGGTAATGCACCTTAACGCTGGTGCCCAACGCCAAAAAATCGAAAAAGAAGAAGAAGGTACTGATCGATGTGTTCGTCAATCGACACTGTACATTAAGCAATTGACATTCCTCTAGTGCTGCCTTACAATACAGCTCGTGCGCATGCGCAGCGAAATAATTGCCGATGTGGACGAATCTCCTCCGCCTCTCTCTTTAACTGTTGAGATGCACTTTATTTTGCTGACTTTGTTCTTGGTCTGCAGTAGTTTCGCCGAGGCAGCCCAAGACGAGAGACTGCCGAACAAATGCGAAGGTAAACATAAATAGTTTTCTGAAAATTTGCAGAAACATTGCTGTCAAACATTATGCCCATTTTGTGTGTGGAAGTCGCCTCCATCCATAGAATCAATGCAACACCACAAAGACATGATATTAATAAGATAAGAAATAAGATAGAACTTTATTAATCCCGAAGGAAATGCTTGTGCCAGGCTGCAAAGCAATAGAATAAAACAATAGCAGCAGAATAATACAAATAAAATAACAGATTTACAAATTTACAGTCAGTCTAAGTCCTAGGAGAAGTATACAAATATAGGTAAGATAAGATATTCAGCCAGCAAAAACTATTTGGTAATAATTGAAGTGTAATAAAAGGGTAATAATAAAATAAAAGGGTAATAATATATACTAATAATGTGTGTGTGTGTCTGTCTGTCTGTCTTTGTGTCTGTCTGACTGACGAACTGACTTATATGGCTTATATGGTTATATAAGTGTAAGTGTGCAGTCGTTTTCTGTCTGTGGAGAATCTGTTCAATCGGTTGCTCAGTGACTACTGTACTGTGTGTCATCGTCCAGTCGTGTACGACTACTACTAAAGGAGTTGCCTTGTCTGTATGCCACCTTCTGCTCCTGCTCCTGCTCCACCAGTGTGTAAATTCCTCACCGTGGAGCTGCAGGCGTCGCTGGAGAAGACGGGCCGCTCCAAGGAGGTGCTGGAGCTCGGGGAGGTGCTGGACACTGGCAAGCGGAGGCGCAAGATCAAGTATAACACCTCGTAAGTTGTTTTAGTGGTCAAAGTCAAAGTGTTTTATTGTCACATGTTCTTCATAACACAAGGCCATTCTGAACTGTGAAATTCTTGTGACATGGCAGGCGACAATATGTTTATTCGAATACTGTTCAGAAGAAAAAGTTTTACTGTACTTACTAGTTGTTTTAGAGAATTCGTTTAGAAGAATACTGCAGGAGCGAATGGGGAGTAAGCATTCCGTTACATATGGCAATAAAGGAATCTTGAAACTTGAAACTTGTTTTTACCATATCCCAAGTTCTGCTTCTCACAACGTGAGAGACTCAACTAGTTATGATCAATTAAATCAGGAGAAAGCCTATTTGTTGGTGACTCCTTGCATTGCCAGGGAAACGAGGCTGACGGAGGCGGTGGACAACATCTGTGAGGGAATCCTGCAGTATAATATCCACGCCGAGCGGCCCGGCAGTCTCCGCTATGCCAAGGTACCGTGTGTATGTGTGTGTGTCTGTGTGTCTGTGTGTGTGGAGGTGTGTGTGACAAGCATAAATAATGAGCATAATGATAACTGCTTGATGCTTAAGCAATTTCATAGGCTAATAAGGTGTATGCATGTGCGTGTGTGTGTGTCGCAGGGCGCCAGTCAGACCATGACCACGCTGAAAAACCTAGTCCACAAGGGGGTGAAGGTGGACCTGGGCTTGCCGTACGAGCTGTGGGACGAGCCCTCCGTGGAGGTCTCTGACATGAAGAAACAGGTGTGTGTGTGTCTCTCTCGCTCACCCTCTCTCTCTCTCTCTCTCTCTCTCTCTCTGTGTGTTGGTAGCAATAACAACAAGGCCTCTCATTTGTCTGTAATGTCTTGTGTGTGTCTGTGTTTGGTAACAGCATTGACTAGGCTTTGTGTGTGTGTGTGTGTGTGTGTGTGTGTGTGTGTGTGTGTGTGTGTGTGTGTGTGTGTGTGTGTGTGCGCGCGTGCAAAAACACACAAGCAGGATCCTTTCATGATGAGGCATGACATCATCACCATCTCTATGACACTAACACTTCCAGGGTTAACGATTCGATTCCCACTTGGGCAATGTATGCACTTGGCGGTATTTTAAGACACTTTGGATAAAAGTGTGTGTGTGTCTCTGTGTCCAGTGTGAGACCATGCTTGAGGAGTACGAGGAGGTCGTTGAGGACTGGTACTTCCATCACCAGGACCAGCGGCTGGAACGGTTCCTCTGTGAGACGCACGTGCTCTCCGGCTCTGAGCTAGGTAGCTGCCTGGCGCCACGCTACATGCAAACACTGTATACACAGTAGATTCTCTGTATTTGGACAGCATACCATATAAGGTTTCTGAGACGATATTCAGAAGCTACTATAGTAGGCCGATGGTGATAGCAAGTTGTTTTTCTATGAAATGGCACAACAAACAAAACTTAATAAAGAGATGCAAGACCCACCTGTTCAGAGTTCACTTGGACTGTGCATAACCCCCCCCCTAGCACTGACTTGCGTGTTTGTACATCTTGGCATTATTGATAGAACTTTGCATATTGTATGTTCTTAGATGTTGGTAATGCACTCAGAATGGCACCTCTGCTCTTATCCCAGATATTATGCAGGCAACCAAGCAATTATGAAACTCATTCTATTAGCCTTGCAACTATGAATGCTTGAAACCTGCTCTATTCTTATCTTTATGTACCACAGTGATATATTGCTGTCTCCTTCAACAAATGTACTCTTTGTAAGTCGCTTTGGAGCATCTGCCAAATGCCCTAAATGTAAATGTAAATGTAGATTTTCACACCGTTTACCGACTTCGATATGACACATTTTGGCCCTTATCAGCCGAAGGAATCTGGCCGATATTATCAGTGCTGCTTGTGTATATATTCTGCTTCCTGTCATGTGACCCTACTGTGTCCCTCCTCCCCCTCCTTCAGAGTGTCTGGAGGAAGTGTGGAAAGGAGACCTGGGGTCCAAAGCAGAGTCGGAGGAGACGACGACGGCAACAGCAACATCGGGGGAGAAGACGACGTCTCACGACGCAGGGGAGCTGTGATGATGATGATGATGATGATGAACATGAACATGAACACTCCGGTTGACACAACGCAATGTCTCTTTTTGACCTTTAACCCTTGGCCGTGCCTGGCCTATTTAATAGCCTTTCGTGAGTTTACATGCTGTAGCGTGGGCTACTATTGGTCTGGGTGGACATCCAAGTCAGGAGCAGGGTAAAGCAACTTCCTGTTCCTGTCTTTGTAACGTTAGATGGGTTTTATTGATGTCGCAGCACCAGCATGGTCCATAATGTATATTTACTGGACTAGTTGTGTCTCTACTGGTGCACTGCCAGACCTAAACCCAAAGGACCCATCATTAATGTGTTCAGCTACACCTGTGTTCCTAGGGCCTATAGCTTTGACGTTTCTGAGGTATAAACTTGCAGTATTTTTTTTTAAGACAAATCATTGGAGTCTTGAAAGGCTTTACCTGCACAACATAATGTCGCTTATCTTTATGCAAGTAATGACCCTTTAAGTATGCTATTGTTTTTGTCCATTTTAGTATTTTACACTTTGTATTCTAAATATATACTGTATATATATATGTTTGTCAGTATTTTAATCTGCGGTGTTTTTTTTAAGAAATGCAATATGTACAGTTTTACATCATCAATACACTTTTGTATTTGGGTTTTTTTATTTTTTTTATTTAAAATACACTTTGTGGTACGGTTACTGGCCTTTTTTTTTTTTGATTAATGAGAAACTGATATGCAACTGTATCAAACTGAAATGCCAAGTGATTAAAATGTTCCTGAGTTTTTAAAGGTTTTGTTTGTCGTTCTTATTGGTTGCTAAGTGTGTGATTGACTTCAGGTGTGTCAAACAACACCCTCCCCCCCAAATATCCCCTTTTGCTCTCATTTCTCCTCACTCCTCGTTCCGGAAGCTTCCTTTTGACACAAAGTCTCCATCTTGGAGGTGCATTTCGATCAGACGACATCCATCGCAATGTCTCAACTTTCCCTCTGCGTTGTCCTGTTAATGTTTAAATGGCTGCCAGCTGCTACATGCTACAGCTACCAAACAAAGCCTCTTACCTTGACGTTTGCCGAGTTGGCAGCCCTTGAAGCCAAGACACTGGGCTGCTGTCCTCATGTGAAGTCTGTTGTGGTCAAGTGCTATAAGGACAGCATGGAGGTGGTGGTGGTGATGGTGGAGGAGGAGGAGGAGGATAACGTGGATGTTTATGGTCTGGGGTTCCCCGTTCACCCCTCACGCATGACCCTCGGCCCTGTTGGCCAATCACTGAGCGGTTGCCAGGCCGTGGCCAATAGAGAGGGGGGTTATACCTTCAGGGCCTCGCATGGTGGGTGTGGCACGAAACTCACGGTAATTCTGTGTTCAATCTTTTTTAGTTTGTGCTGGACGCATTAGAAAACTCAACTTTACATTTCATGAATTTGTATAATGTTTGATGGCTTATTCATGTCATATGTTAGCTCAACTTAAATGTGCAGTATAACATGGTCATTCTGTTGGTGAAATACAGTTACTAAGATACCTAGTTATACAATAGTGCTAATGATATGTATACTTAATAATTATGATGCTCATAATAAAATGGACACTGAAGTAAAATAATCTAGACCTGAATACAATTTCCCTGGCAGTAAGTATATAAAATGATATATCATATGAAAACTTTTGGAATAAGTTTTGGTTCATTTATAGTGGTTTTGAGATGTTTTTTTATATATATATTTTTTTCCCCAGCTAACAGTAGAAACAGTTGTCTTCAGCAACCAGCTGGTCTTCACTCCGCCACCGTTTTCAGCTGGTTCCTCTGTGGCTGTTCCAGTAAAGTGTGCCTACAAACGGTGACTCCATCAATAAACGTACAGTAGATGTTGCTGTCTGAAATGGTGCTGTCAATATGATGGAGAATTGTGTATAAACTATCCAATTAACAACCACATGATTGAAGTTGAAGTTATATTATTATTGGCACAAAATGGTCTATCTAAACAATAAAAAGCATAAATACACAGTTTTGAATCACAGCAGATAACTAACTGAGATACTTAATGATGCATTGTGAGTAGTTCTGTGTTTTTTTTCATCACCAGGCGGTACAGGGTGAGTAGCAGTGCTCTGAGGCCCTCCAGGACCCCGGTGGCCTCTACCCAGGACCCTGCGCCAGGCCTTCCACCTCAACCTCATGCTAGGTGGGGGCTGCTTTCACCCACTGCAATGGCGTGACAGTCCAGCAGGTGGCGCTAGTGCAACACTCAAACCAATATATCTCACGGTGATCATTATGAACACTGTCTGGCATGCCTACAGTAGCTCATTAACTTAATGAACCACAATTCTTTTCACCCCTACTATTATGCCTACACCTATAAAATACACCTACAAATGCACAACTGGGAGACATGGAAAGATTTACATTTTTTATTTATTTTATATATGGATATAACATGTTACCTGGTTGTGGTACTGCTTTCAGGCCGGTGGGTGCCTGGTTGCCAGTGCCAGTATATGGTTAGATATGACTTTATGATCATTTAAGTATTTTATAGACTATGGAAGAGTACCAACCCAACAATCTCCATTCGTCTCCATGTGCCAGTTGGAGGTCAGCAGAATGTGGCCTGGCCCTGGAAAAGAAAGTTCTCACCCGAAGTGCCAAGACCCGTCACCAGAGGGCAGTAATGGACAAAGCAAAGGATACGCAAGCGGTATTGAAGATGGCTATTTACACACGGGTGACATAAAAGATGATAAATGTCCTTTTATGGTTTATGTGTTCCAGTTTAGCATGAAACAGTAAACCTGTGTGTCTTTTTTCCAGAGTGGCATAAGGAGACCAGCTTGGACCCCTTTCTGTTTCTCCCATGGAAGACTGGAAACAATGGAAACATGAAATCCTACATTTAAATGTTCTGTTCCAGTAGTGACTATATATGTATTTTAATAAAAACATATTTGGCACTGAAAAATAGTTGTAGGCCTATCTGTTGAATAAACGTAAAAATAGGCCAGTTTGATGGGGTTTTTAATGTATTTTTTGTATCATGATAATCTGGTTCATATTTCTAAATTAATAGCCATTACAATTGAGACCGATGCATCCCAGACAAGAACCCGAAAATAATAATTATTGAATGAATTATTTCAATGCATGAACCGTTGAATGATCGATTTTTCTTTTTGCTATATTGTAAAAAACTAAATAAAGGAATATAAATGGGCCTATAGCCTATATAAAAAATAAACCCGGTAAACAACGACGCTCACTCTGATTGGCGAGGTGAGCGATTAGGGAACTACTAAGGAATTCAACATTGGAGATCCAAACGGTTTGCTTTTGGTGTTTAGTCGCACAATAAAATGTCCTGGAAATGACTGAATGAATGAAAAATAAAATGGTCTCAAACTGCACTCAGTCTGCTTGTTGTTGGAGAAGTGGTGGCCTAAGTCAGTCAGAGATGCTCCATTAGTGATTATGAGACATCAAATGTGTAAAATAATTTCGCAAACATCGGCCTGGTTGCTGGAAATAAAATGGATACTTGTCTGGATACAGCCAATACAAAAAAATAGATGGTTGTGTGGTCGTATGTGTATTACAAATCAATTAATATCTGTGTTGTTTACACCATTTTGTTGGTGTGCGTGGGTGTGTGTTGTGTGTGGTGTGGGTGTGTGTGTGTGTGTTGGTGTGTGTGTGTGTCGTGTGTGTGTTGTGTTGTGTGGCTCCATGCATGCAGGGGCTGAACTTAATGTTACATAATATAGGCCTTCTTGTGCCCCACATGACCAAAACACACAAGCAGCTCTTTATCGGCCAGTCCGAGGTCCGAGGGCCGGGCCTCCAGTTCGTTCGTTAGCGGGGGTCTCCAGCAGGGACGGAGCTCACACACCAACCACACACACCAACCACACACACACGCTGCCTTGCTATCCAGTCCGGCCTCACACACTGTGGGCTACATCATCAGCGTACATGTAGGGCTCATCTATTGTTTTTTTATTGCTGCAATTTCACAAACTCTATGCCTTGACTTACATGTGGTAGACATATGCATTAATATTGATGTAATATAACCTCTATAGTGCAAGCAGCAAGTGTGAGAAATATCCTTGATATATAGGCCTATAGGCCTATATATTCGAATTGTGTACGCCACTATTATTATTGATACCACGTATTACATTACTGTTACATTATTGTTGTTGTTGTTTGTTGTTGTTGTTGTTTGTATTTTTATTAGACCTATTATCATTCTTATATATTATTATTATATTATTATTATTTTATTATTAAGTATTATTATTATTATTATTGTATTTTACTGTGTTGTTTTTCCGTGAATCAAAAGTTGCTCTTGCTTGGTAAACTTATAAACTAACATCATGATAACAATAATAATCATATCCTGCAGCAGTAATATACTAGCCTATACTTATTGTCAAAGCTGTATTTCTTTTTTTACAATTGGAGATTCTAAATATATTTCATAATATTCATAATGACGAGTAAGCGTTTCAAGTATAGGCCTCGTCATTTAGGCCTAATTGTGTTCATATTAATTAATTAATTAAAGTTGTGCCCGTCCCTGTCAGTCAAACAAACACCTGTGCCAAATCCGACAGACTTGAAACTGCAATCCGAGGACCTTTTGCAATTATTATTATTATTATTATTATTATTATTAGTAGTAGTAGTAGTAGTAGTAGTAGTAGTAGTAGTTGTAGTAGTAGTATTAATATTATTATTTACTCATCTGTAATTGTTTACAATT
>PIJE02002203.1:50000-60000 GCA_002895965.2 Coryphaenoides rupestris
GTCCTTTACACTTATGCTTCGCTCATCCGCCGCCACTCCGGCCGGCGCGTTCCCACGTCCTTTCCCAGGACTATAAATTCACCCACGCTCCGTTTCCACGCATTACAACATGTCTTTGACCCCCCGACACGACTTCAGAGTCAGGGGGTCTTTTCGACTCGTTTATTTTTTCTGGACCGCGTCTGAATAACATAAAGGTGGTCTTCGGCCTACGGAGGTTTTTAAAACACGTCGCAGTAGCTGTAGTTGCTCTTGTAGTTGTCTTGTTGTTGTTGTTGTTGTTGCTCGTGGTGGTCTCGGTGCGAACTGCATACGCTCCTCCGGTTCTCCTATGTTCTCCGGTTCCCCCGGCGCCATAAACATGACCAGAGGTTGTCAGCGAGTATGTTTGGAGATCGGAGCCAGCCAGGCATAGCTGCTTTTGAAGCTCCCCATCCGGGGGCAGGTTGCTTGGCTGACCTCATCACCAGCGCTATTGGGTTGCATAACCAGGGCAATATTCTGGTTTCACACACATGCTTATTCATGGTTAATATTCCAATAATATTACTTTTTAATGTCGTTATTAAATTGATAGACAGCATGTTAGTTGTACAGACTTGTACAGGCTAACTATTGGTATCGATAGACCGGAAGCACGACCGAAAGATGTGGTATGGAAGTCCAACCCTGCGCTTAGTTTACAAGCGCATTTTGGATGTTCCAGATGATTGGCTAGCACATTAGCACCGGGGTTCCACAGCACTTCCACGTTCTTCCGACATGCCGGCTGTGGGAATTTATGGAAAGTAACGCAGGGTGTCTGTAGGGGGTCTGTAAGGGGGGGGGGGGTGCAAGACGGACCTTGATACCATATCCAACCGGTTACAGTCGAGGTGCCAAATGGGATGATCTGGTTTCGGCCAGAGAATGTGGATTCAACTGTGGGAGGAAGGGGGTCATATTAGGAGGCCTCCAGGGGCCCCTGCTCTCAGAAGGGGAATCCATCCATTATAGAAGCCGTAACGAGACGAGAGGTTTAATTAGCCTACATGAGCCCCACAATGACAAGTCCAAGTGGCCACTGGTGGATCCAAGTGGCTCCCACTCAGCCATGAAGTCCTCCCGGCTCCATGACAGTTTTGAGCGGGGTTTGGGACCTAGAGCCGGGCGCTTGCTGTGTGCTGGCGTTAAAGGGGGAGGTGAAGGAGCTGTATAAATAAATGTGACGTGACTCCCTATCAACGGGAGTGTAAGAATGTTAAACAAACCGAAGCGTAATCCTCCATTCGACCCTCCCTCTTACGCATGCCGGAGTTGCACCAGCAACCAAGTCTAGATTTTGTGGAGGCCGGTTAACCTGAATGGCCAGAATATATTCTAATATAAATATTATATATTTGCCATCAACGAAAAGGGCATCCCGAAGTTAAAACAATAAATCACGAGGGGAGAAGCATGATAAATGCCTGGCTTGCGATTTCTGTGTTTATTCAGACCGCTCAAGCAAATCTAAGTGGTAACATTAGCGAGCAAATGCGAGATATGTTCTGGTTTGACTCAAGTCACGGGTTGAGAAATGTATTGCAATTTAAACTTTGAACTCCTCCCCCATGTCGACCGCACTAATAATAACAATACTCCTGCAGGAGTTAAGTGCTTCTTTAAACTCTGAACAAGCGGGAGGAACTGCGCTGGTTCCCTGGGTTCTCCGATGACCTTTCAACCCAGATTTTTGCCTTCCCCCCGTTGGCATCTCTTCAAACCTCACCCACATCTCACCTCTGGTCAATGCAAGCATCGGTGCAGACACCGATACTGCAGAGAAACTCGAGGCGTCATTAATCAATCAATCAATTACGGTGACACGTTTTTTTGGGTGGGTGGTGGGGGTGCCCACGGGTGCATGTCTCGAACCGCCCGGAATGCCCGGTGGAGGGGCCGCGCACAGGGACCGGACACCTAGAATGCGGTGCCGTGGCTCGCGGCTGCACCACTTGTCACCCAAACACACAAAGTTGTGGCGTTTCCAGTAGCGACGAGTCCCCAAACAAAGACACCCCACACGTCGTTCGGCCACCTCCCAGTACGCCTTTTATGTCCTGCGTGGTGGGTGGGGTGGGGTGGGGTGGGGTGGGGTGGGGTGCGGTGGGGCTGGGAGATCGTCATTCACTCTCTGGAGGTCAGCGGCAGAGCAGCCAAGTCCAGGTGGTCAGGTCGGTGGCATGGACCTTGCATGCACGGGGCTCTGCATCTAAGGTCCTCTCCATGGCGGCCCTCAGGGAAGCCTCGGGTTACGGGCTCCGTTCTAATTGGGCCGGATGACTCGGACCGAATGCGCTGCCTGGCTGCTTCTCTCTATCTCTCTCTCGCTCTCTCTCTCTCTCTCTCTCCTGTCCTCTCCTCTTCCTCCCCCTCTTGGGTGAGCTCCCTGTCCGACTGCGCCCTCGGCTGTCAAACGCTTGTTAGGGCCGCATCAATCTGGAGGCCGTTAAGAGAGGAGAGGGGATTCCTCGTGAGAGAGACGGGTGAGACAGAGGGATCGGATAGGATATGATGGATAGGAAGATGATCTCCATATGCACGAAAACTGTGTGAATTCAACAATTGTTTTTGTGTTATTTTAACTCCTTGGCGTGACACAAAATATATTGTGCAAACCGTCCATCATTCTGTCGGGGGGGAGTAAAGGGTTTTGCACTGTGAACAAAACTCTCTCCAGTATCAGATGGTGACGAGGGAGGGTGTGGGGGGGAGGGGTGATATATTATGCTCCTCGCCACTCGTGTAATGGGGGTGGGTAAGGGATTTGTTAACATGGCGGTTGACACAAGCCCTGTTGTGTCCTGACGGGGTCCTGCGGAAGTGTCCGGGCGCGGGGGCCCCTCGAGAAGCCCGGGACATACGCACAGCCGTCCGCGGGTCCTCCTCCATAAATCTTTCCCTGCTCCCCCACTCACGAATCTCTCCTCCCTCCCTCCCTCCCTCCCTCCCTCCTTCCCCAAACCATCTCTCATTCTTTCTCTCCACTCCATTCTGCATGCAATTTCTCGACATGGTCCCATTGGGTGCATGGAGCTGCCCGCGTGTGCATAGCGACCGGTGGTAATGTGATTTGAAATGGCGTGTTTGGGGGGTGGGGAGGAGGATGGGTGGGGGAGAGGGCGAGAGAGAGAGAGAGAGAGAGAGAGTCATAAATCTCCTGGATGCGGTTCTGCTTGGCCCAGCTGTCGGACATGGTTTCTGTCATCTCCCGAGCCAGGGTCCGGTTCAAGCACTTCTTCATTTTTTTTTTAAAACCTCAACCAAACCCGCACGCCCCCGCCTCTACCTCCCTCCACCACCTCCACCACCTCCTCTCTCTACCACCACCACCACCCCCCCACCCCCCCCCCCCGTGCTTTTCTTTTATAGGTTTGCGTGAGTATTTTACGATAAATACGTTGTTAAAAGCTGTTTGTGCCTGTGAGGTTGCAGAGGAGTCGGCGGAGACCCAAGTGCTCTGCGGTCGGGGGTCTGGAGATGTGTTGCGTTGAGACCTTGACTGAGGGGGGATTTACAAATAAAAGCCCTGCATGAGCGGGGTGGAGAAGCATGACGCGGGTACAGTGTGTTTTCAATAAAGACGCAGGTCCGCCAACTTATTTTTCTTCCCTTTCTGGCTTCAAACGCACCCATATAAAATCCATCACTTTTTTGGCTTTCTCCAAAAATCTGTTTCTTATTGAACTTCTTTGCTTTTTTCTTCTCCTGCCACAGGCCCGATGACATGATGTCACTTCCCTTTCCCCCCTCCCACTTTGTTTCCTCTGTCCTCCCGCTGCTCCTCCTCCTCCTCCTCCTCCTCTTCCTCCCACCGTCCCTCCCATCCCCCGCCCCGCTGAGCTGGACCTCGCCCCAGGACCCCTGCTACCACCACGATGGCCGTCCGCGACACTGCCTGTCTGAATTCATCAATGCCGCGTACGGGGTCCCGGCCAGCGCCAGCAACTCCCTGCGGGGGTCCGACCGCCACGGCGACATCGCCGCCCTGACGGACCTCCACAACCCCCACAACCTCAGCTGCTGGGCGCCCCCCCAGAGCACTGGCCCCCAGGGTGGCGACTGGGCCGTCACCCTTCCGTTGGGCCGGCGCTTTGAGGTCACCTACATTAGCCTGCAGTTCTGCCACCAGGGGGCACCCTCGGAGCCCTTTTCCATCTCTATCCTCAAGTCCATGGACCACGGGCACACGTGGCGGCCCATGCAGCACTACTCTAGCGACTGCCCCGGGTGCTTCGGCCTGCCCGCCCGCACCGCCGCGCAGAGCCGGCACCGCGAGACGGAGCCCCTGTGCTCGGACCCGCGGCCCCTGCAGAAGCACCGCGGCGGCACGGTGCTGGCCTTCTCCACCCTGGACGGGCGGCCGTCCTCCCCGGACTTCGACTACAGCCCCACGCTGCAGGACTGGGTCACGGCCACCGACATCCGGGTGGTGTTCCATCGGGTGTCTGGTGGCGCCGCTGACCGGGCGCCCGTCTGGCCGGAGCAGAGGGGGGGAGGTGCGGCAGGGGAGGAAGCTGGTCTGGTGGTGGAGGAGGAGGTGGAGGTGAATGTGGAAGAGGAGAAGGAGGAGGAGGATGGGGTGCTCCGGTGGAGGGCAGGCTCCCAGGGACACGGCGGAGATCAGTTGGACAAGGGGATGGCGGCGGTGGCGGGACGGACAACGGATTGACGTTTTTGGAGCGGGAGTTGCAAAATACCGGCGAGGTGGTCCGGAGAGGGGGCAAAGCGGAGAGCCTGGACAAACTCTCCGGGAAGGGTCACCGCAACGGTTGGGGAGGGCAGGCTGAGAAGGAGCACGGCGTGGCAGGGAAGGAGGATGTGGAGGACGTGTTCGGCCGGGACGCGGTCCTGCCGCCCGCCAAGACGAAGACGGGAAAGGGGAAGGGGCGGAAGCGCGGCCGCCAGAGGGACAAACCCCAGTGGGCTCCGTGTCCGGGCCCCGGGTGTCGCTGGGCGGTCGAGGGCCACAAGGGCCGGGAGGCCGGCGGGCGGGAGCTGAGGCGGCGGAGGAACAACCATCATCATCATCATCATAACAACCCCGCGGGACAAAGCTACGCGGCGCCCGCTCCGGCTCTGCCCCCTCTGGCCCTTGCCGACCTGCAGGTGGGGGGCCGGTGCAAGTGCAACGGCCACGCCTCCAAGTGTCGCCGCGACGACCACGGCCGGGCGGTGTGCGTGTGCGAGCATCACACGGCGGGGGCGGACTGCGACGTGTGCGAGGACTTTTATTTCGACAGACCCTGGCACCGGGCCACGCCCACGCAGCCCAACCCCTGTGTCGGTAAGTTCACACTCCCCCCCCCCCTCCGCTCCACTTCCTGTTGATCATAAAAACGCGCTGTAATGAACCTTGGCAGTGTTTCCTCGATCTTTAGACAATAAAAGCGTACACTGGCGGTGGTCGGAATGTTTTGGGTGGTTTTCGGAATGTTCGGGAACGTTAAAATCACGATTTTGTTAAGACAGTTGGGTTCATCCAAGTTTGGTTATGTCGAACATAACCTCAGGGTTATGATTCTTTTTTTGTACAAAATCCAGATGGTTGACCCCAAAATACCAGGGGGAACTTTTGCTTTCTGAACCTGGAATTTCCATTGCTTATTGCACAACATTTCAAACACAGTCACTGCGTAGGACAGATATGGATATGTTAGCTGTCATCGATATGACAACTTGAGGAGATTAGTCAATGGGAGAAAGTGAGGATTTAGGCGGTTGAATAAATGCAGACTCGTCTGACGGACGTGTCAGACTGTCAGCTCGGTGTCATAACAGGAATATAAATAGCCATCGTCTTGGAAACTTTAGTTGCACTTAAATGTTGTAGCCGTTCCAAAATTGATTTAATGCGCCGCCTGTTCAATCTTGTTCAAAGTCAGCTCTGATAAACGTGCAAAATTATAAATATAGATGTGTGTGTGCACTGCTTGGTGTCACTGAAAGGGTTTACAGTAAATGTCGACGTTTTAGCCGATGCGTTCATCCAAAGTGCTGTGGACAGTCGTTTAGAGTCGCAACGGGGACCACATCCAACGAAACGGAGCTAAAACAACAGAGTGAAGTCTGTTCACGCAGAGGTTGAAAAATAACCTGTTCTGTTTGAAGCCTGCTGCTGAGAGCACTCTGCTGCTGTGAGGTTTGGTTTGCTTGTCCACTGATGGCCCTTCTTCCTCCTGTTCCGCCTCCTCTCCTCTATCTTCCTCTTCACGATCTTCATCCTCCTCCTCTCCCCCTACTCCTCCTCCATCTCCTCCCACCTCCTCCTTCTCCCTCCTCCTCTTCCTCCCACCTCCCTGGCTTCTCCCAACCTTCTGCCTCCCAATACTTCCTCCTCCTTCCTCTCCCAACCTCCTCCTCTTCCTCCTCCCGCTTCCCCCTTTCGGTTTCTCCCCCCACCTCCTCCTCCCCCTGCCCTCTTCCTTCCCACCTGCCTCCTGTCGTCCCGCTCCTCTTCTGCCCCACCTCCTCCTGTCCCCCCGCCATCCCTGCTCGTCTTTCTTCCTCCACCTTCCTCCTGCCTCCTCCTCCCTCCACTCCCTCCTTCCTTCACCCCTCCCCCCTACTCCTCTGTTCCATCTACTCCCACCTCCTCCTTCTCTTCCTTCACACCTCCTCCTGTTCTCCCCTCCTCTTTCTGCCTCCAACCTCTTCCTAACACCTCCTGCTCCTCCTCCCGTCCTGCTGTCCGCCATCCAATCCTCGCCTCGCCTTTCTCCTCCACCTCCTCCTCCTCCACCTCCTCCCCCTCCACCTCCTCCTCCTCGTCCACCTCCTTCCCTCACCCCTCCCCCTACTCCTTCTCATTCTCCCCCCACTTCCTCCTTTTCCCCCTCCTCTTCCTCACACCACCTCCTCTCCCTCCCCCTCCCACCTCCTCCTCCTCCCCCAGCGTGCGAGTGCAACGGCCACTCGGCCAAGTGTCGCTTCAGCATGGAGGTGTTCCAGCAATCGGGGCGCCGCAGCGGGGGCGTGTGCCAGAAGTGTCGGCACCACACGGCGGGCCGCCACTGCCAGTACTGCCAGAGCGGCTACGCCCGCGACCACACCAAGCCCCCCACACACCGCAAGGCCTGCCAACGTGAGTCTGGTCGCGGGTCGCAGGTGCGGGTGGCGGAGTGATGTGACGTGATGTGGTGTGGTGTACTGGAATGTTTACGTAAGATATAAAAGTTTGTAAGGAAGTAGTTTGTAAAATGTTCAGTGTGGCAATGGTCCGTTCATACCACACGCCAACTAAAGTGGCGTACGGGTAGATTGTTGAATAAATCGGTTTATTGCAGAGTTTGTAATTGTTTGTGAACTGTGTGTGTCTGGTGATGGCAGCCTCACCTCAGCCCCGGACTCTAACTGGGCCAGGCTTCTTAACCGAGCCAACCACACACCAACCACACACTCCACATTCAGAAATGCTCAGAAATGCCATCTGTCTTCAACTTCAAGATGTAAATTGTATTCAAACGTGTGTGCCTGTGTCTGTGTTTTTAGTTGATGTTCAGAAATGTGACGATGTATGTTATGTGTCTGTAGGGTGATGATAAATGTAACGTCTTGGACTGGAAGTAGTGTCAGGGTTACAGGTGTATCCAAAGTGTGTGTGTGTGTGTGTCTGTGTGTGTGCTTCAGCATTGAGCCACATGTCCCATTAGCAGCCATACGAATGCAAAACCCAAAGCATTGCAAGTTGTTTATGTGGACGCATGTCTGGCGGTTTTGTGTGTGTGTGTAGTGTGTGTGTGTGTGTTCGTTCTATGCATCGCTATGTCGTTTGCTCTGCTTCTTTGCACTCCTGTGTCCACCAACTTAAGCCCGCACAAGTGTTTATGGGCTGGGTTACATTGTGAGAGGGAATAGCTATCCCTGTTAGGGATACACACCTGCGTGAGCACGCACACACACACATGTGCACGCACACACACACACAGGCGCATGCTCTTCTGATGCGCCGCTGCTTGCCCACTTGTATATCCCTTTGGCAAGCGACGGCTGGCATCTGCTGCGACTCTCTGACCTCTGACGGGTCACATGTCCCTAAGTGACTGTGACACGGTGGAATGCTCATTTTGCGGTTTAACCACCACAGGACCAATATAACCGCTGTTAATGGCAGTAGACTAGACAACCAAGTGTGTTTGTGTACGTATATTAGACTGTTATATATTATATATGGTATATATTAAAGTATATATATATATATACCACCGCCAAAGTGTAGTTTGTCAATACAATTCCGAAACTTACAGTAAGCTTGAGCATGTGTAAGTTAATTTCTTAAACTATATTTAATGTACGAGGGGAAATTATATATATATACCGTAAATCGTCTAATATTGGCCGGGGCCTTCATTTCCTGAGCCGCAAAGAGCACCAGACCTTTGCTGAGGCAGGCTTATATTAGAGGCAGGCCTTTATTTCTTAAAATTAAACTCTCATGGACATAATCCCTTCATTTCCTGACTTTTATTGCAAAACATTGCACACTTTGCCACATAAAAACAAACCAAACAAAATTCTGCAAATAACATTATGATAACAAAACAGCACCGCAGCCTCACGTTGGGAAAATACGGCCACTGTAAAATAAAACAACCCTGAGGTAGGAAGAAACATTACCGTAATACGGTAACTGTCTCTTTAAAAGTCACGTCAAACTTTCGTGTGGTCGGCGCCATGTTTGTTTTCTCTTCTCTGGTAGCTCTGTGTTACATAGACACGTTGTGTTGTGGGACATTCAGGCTGCACAGGTCATTCAAACTACCGTAGTTACATTACCGTAGTTACCACTACCGTAGTTACATTACCGTAGTTACATACCGTAGTTACATGACGCGGTGTATAACACGCACCAGGAGTTTACCGCATTAACCGTTAGTTTTTTTTCTTCGTTTTTTGACCCGGCCTGTATTGGAGGCCGGCCTTTATTTGTCCGTGTTGACCACGCCCCCGGCCATTATGAGAGACCGGCCTTTAATGGAATACAGGCCACTATTAGAGGATGTACGGTAGGTACAATTAGAAGTGTATCGAAAAGTCAAGCTTAAATGTGCGTCGAACCATCTTCCCTAACTTCTCAACACTCCAGAAAGTGCACTGATTGACTGATTATTTGGGTTCACAGAAACACACACACACACACACACACACACACACACACCATCCCGGTGGCTGGCTGGCTGGCTGGCTGGCTGGCGGTGCGGGTGAGGTGATCTATCACTTTCACGAGTCGGCCTGTTTGGACAACCGGCCGAAGATGTACTCAAACAAACGGCGTGGGTTGAGAGCCCACGGAGGTAAAGCAGAGAGTGTCACCGCCGGTCTGCAGTGTTCCGCTAGAGGAGAGAGAGAGAGAGAGAGAGAAAGAGAGAGAGAAGAGCCCCCCCCCTCCCCCCACCCCCACTACCCCATCTCTCATCCTCGGCCTGCGTTGGCTTGTTAAACTACACCGACGAACTACACCCCACCTCCACCCCGACAAAGACAAAATAAACCACCCTTTCCTTTGTTATTCTCCGGGTGGATGGATGACGGAGTGTGGCCTTGTTTCCTGTGTATTTAAACCCGCTGAACACACAAGAGAAGCGACCGACCGAATGGGAAGTAATTAAATAAAAGAAAAAATGTGTTTGGGTTCAGGCGCAAGAGAGATGGCGAAACATTCTGCCAATGTTTGCCTTTCCAATTCTCTTCTCTTTACACTACGGGCTGAACGTTAAATAAATCAAAAATCTTTGAGTCGACACATTGATTCAGTGCTGACACTGATATAGTTCGACATCCGATTCGTCGTCTCCATACGTAATTATGGGAAGTTTATGTGTTTAGATTTGGATTTGGAGATGTTTATGTATTTAGATTGGGAGCCGCAGCAATTTCATTTCAAGGGAGAGAATGGTGGACATGGCCGTCTAGTTGCTGGGAATGGTTTGTCAGAGATTGTCTGGTAGAATTTGTCAAATTCAAATAAAGCAATGGAAAA
>PIJE02002203.1:65000-79247 GCA_002895965.2 Coryphaenoides rupestris
GATTTGCCGCTGGCATATCCAAAATATTGAGTTCTGTAACTGATGTCTATGTACTGCATGTCTATATATTCATTTGTTTCCATTGCTTTATTTGATTTGACAAATTCTACCAGACAATCTCTGACAAACCATTCCCAGCAACTAGACGGCCATGTCCACCATTCTCTCCCTTGAAATGAAATTGCTGCGGCTCCCAATCTAAATACATAAACATCTCCAAATCCAAATCTAAACACATAAACTTCCCATAATTACGTATGGAGACGACGAATCGGATGTCGAACTATATCAGTGTCAGCACTGAATCAATGTGTCGACTCAAAGATTTTAGATTTATTTAACGTTCAGCCCGTAGTGTAAAGAGAAGAGAATTGGAAAGGCAAACATTGGCAGAATGTTTCGCCATCTCTCTTGCGCCTGAACCCAAACACATTTTTTCTTTTATTTAATTACTTCCCATTCGGTCGGTCGCTTCTCTTGTGTGTTCAGCGGGTTTAAATACACAGGAAACAAGGCCACACTCCGTCATCCATCCACCCGGAGAATAACAAAGGAAAGGGTGGTTTATTTGTCTTTGTCGGGGTGGAGGTGGGGTGTAGTTCGACGGTGTAGTTTAACAAGCCAACGCAAGCCGAGGATGAGAGATGGGGTAGTGGGGGTGGGGGGGTGGGGTTAGAGCCTCTTCTCTCTCTCTTTCTCTCTCTCTCTCTCTCTCTAGCGGAACACTGCAGACTGGCGGTGACACTCTCTGCTTTACCTCCGTGGGCTCTCAACCCACGCCGTTTGTTTGAGTACATCTTCGGCCGGTTGTCCAAACAGGCCGACTCGTGAAAGTGATAGATCACCTCACCCGCACCGCCAGCCAGCCAGCCAGCCAGCCACCGGGATGGTGTGTGTGTGTGTGTGTGTGTGTGTGTGTGTGTGTTTCTGTGAACCCAAATAATCAGTCAATCAGTGCACTTTCTGGAGTGTTGAGAAGTTAGGGAGATGGTTCGACGCACATTTAAGCTTGACTTTTCGATACACTTCTAATTGTACCTACCGTAAATCCTCTAATAGTGGCCTGTATTCCATTAAAGGCCGGTCTCTCATAATGGCCGGGGGCGTGGTCAACACGGACAAATAAAGGCCGGCCTCCAATACAGGCCGGGTCAAAAAACGAAGAAAAAAAACGACGGTTAATACGGTAAACTCCTGGTGCCTGTTATACACTACGGTAATGTAACTACGGTAATGTAACTACGGTAATGTAACTACGGTAATGTAACTACGGTAAGTGTGCGGGGAATGCCAGTGCAGAACATACACATATGTCAAAATGTCAGTGTGTGTGTGTGTGTGTGTGTGTGTGTGTGTGTGTGTGTGTGTGTGTGTGCGTGTGTGTGTGTGTTTGAGAGTGTGTGGTCTTTTTTTATGGCATTAGATGTATACGCTTTGACATGTTTCGACGCACATGCACATGTGTACACACACATACACGCACACACACACACACACACGCACACACACACACACAGTTTCCATTCAAGCTCAACAGCACATGTTAGAATGATTTGGCCAATAACGTTCGCCCGGGGCCAACATCTGCCATCTCTGAGCTGCTGCTGCTGCTGCAAAGACTTGCTCACCTAGCAGGGCTCTCTCTACACTACGAGGCATTCATGCATACCTTACTTGTTCACATTCTTGGCATCACACACACACACACACACACACACACACACAGACACAGAGAGTGTGTGTGTGTGTGTGTGTGTGTGTGTGTGTGTGTGTGTGTGTGTGTGTGTGTGTGCGTGTGTTGTGTGTAATGCGGAGAACCTGCCACGGCCACACAGAGACAAAGACAATCTGTTTGCAAGGACAAGCCTCCAAGTGACTGTTTATACACCGTTCACCTGTCTGTCTTGTGTGTCTGTCTGGTCTCTGTCTGTCTGTCTGTCTGGTCTCTGTCTGTCTGCCTGCCTGCCTGTCTGTCTGTGTTTACATTTGCAGGAATTCAAGAGGTCGCCCCGACTCCAGTCTTCCAGCCGCAGTACAGCATAGGTAGTAGAAGTCTGTTATATAAATAAATAAATAAAAAATAAATGCCAATCACTTTGTAAATGATAGTATGATGTCATGTGTTCTGATGCAGCTGCGACTCATCGGCACCCTCTAGCGGACACCCGCGGAATGTCCCACCTGTTGCAAACGGGCCTCATCTGTTAGTTATGTGATAGGGTGATGACAAATAGAAGCTGCCATATTGTAATTAGGCGGGGAGACATATGCCGACGTGTCGGCCATGATAGCTACTTCTAATTTGATACCCTTCCCCTCCACTCTTTCTGGTTGGCTCTCTCTCTCTCTCTCTCACCCCCCCCCCCCCCCCCCCTCTCTCTCTCTATCAGCGGAAGAGTGTGTTTCTTACTGCCAACCGGCTCAGCTTGAAGTGAGGATGAACTTGGACACCTACTGCATCAAGGATTACGGTCAGTCAGTCCCGGACACCAATCACAGTCACCGCTTGAAGATTCAGCTCTCATCTTCTTCTTCTTCCACAACTATCCCTGTGTTGTGACTGAAGATACACACATACTGGTCCAAATACTCTGAAGTGATGCTCAGAAATATTCAAATAATATTTCATATTTACATTTAAATATTACAATGGAATGATAGGATGAATGGCTACTTACTTTACCAAAATATCGACCTGTATATTGTCGTTGTCGGTTGTACATTATGGCAACGTGTGTCTCTCCTCAGTGCTGAAGATCCAGGTGAAGGCTATGGAACGCTCCGGCCCCTGGTGGCAGTTCTCCATCATGGTGCAGACCGTCTTCCGCACGGGGTCCACGCCCCGCATCCGCAGGGGCCCTAGGGCCCTCTGGGTCCCCGACCGAGACTTGGGCTGCGGCTGCCCCTCCCTCCACGTGGGCCGGACCTTCCTGCTGATCGGCTCGGAGGAGGGGGGCCGCGACTGGGCCCCCGAGGAGAGCCGGCTGGTGGCCGACCGCTGCCACCACGGCCCTGCAGTGGCGGGAACACTGGAGCCCCAAGCTCAGGGGCTTCCGGGGTCAGGACAAGAGGGGCCGTTGCCCCCCGAAGTCCCCCCACCGACACCGGCATCACCACGGCAACGCGGAACCATGGAGGGGCTACATCCCCCCGCATCTGGTGGCGGAGAGCGAGGGCAGAACGCACGGGCCGCCGGAACGGACGCCGCCCAGGAGCACGGAAGCGGAAGCGATGGACGCGCGTGGCGAACCACAACCCGAGAGCCCGGCGCCGCGGACTTCCACAGCTCTGGGCCCCACAGATCGGGTCTCCACAACAACTCTGGACCCCGCAAAAATGTTCAGACCCCACAACTTCTTCGGAACCCACGCCGTCGGCCCCCACTTTGATGTGTTCCAGCCAACCACCCCGCGGTGTGACCGGAAGCACACAGCTGTAGCTACTTCCGGTCCCGATGGGAATTTCCACTCTAGAAATCCCTTAAAGACACATTTTGAAAGACATTAAATAGAGAACAATAAGTTATTTCTGTTTGGGTATTTATCCACGAGAGAGGAGGATGGGTCAGAGCATTTATATTGAGTGACTGAATTATTTTGGGGTTGAAATATAGACAAATATATAGCGACGTATCCACGCACACACGTACAAGCCGTGCCAGGCTATACTCAGAATGTGAACAAAAGAGAATCTCTGTGGTTATGTCAAGGACTTTTTAAAGTCGGTCATTTCAAAACTACTGTATTTGACTGGAGACAGTCAATAAAAACGAACCCAAAGTAAAATGCCAATAAGTTGTGTGCAAGTTCAGACAAAAGTGCTCAAGAGAGTGTCTTCTGGACATACACAGATTTAACACTGATTTTATGGACGATTTAGTAGCCTATAGCGAATGGAGCTATGTTATATTACTTTAAGATACATTTAATATATAATCAAATATGAAACAGTTTAGCCAAAGAAAGTGCGCAATAGAACAGACTTTTCTACCTCACTCTTGTTGCGGTGCCCCTTTGACTAAAGAGGAGCTGAAGATAAGACCCATTTCTTTATGGATCCAAATAACCTTCAAGGTAAAAAATATATATTACGTCCTTGATACACAAACGTTTTTATAACGCTACAGATAAAATCCACTTGTTATGATGAAACAAAATATAGATTTTTATTATAAGGAAATGTTAATTATTTAATTATTTGAAGCTCAATGCTTCAAAGAAGAGCCATGCTCTTGGACAGAAAATCATTTGGGATTTTTTTTCTCACACGCAAGCCAGTGTTAAGATAGCGTTAAGAAGCCACAGATGTTCAACATGTGAGATTCATTTGTGGCAGATTGCGGAACCGACAGACCCTTAAACATTTAAAGGTGTGTAAGAATTGTGAATTCCTTCTCATTAGTGACCCCCTCTGATCAGTAAGTGAACTACAGCCTGCTAGAGCTCCTGGATTCAGAGCACTGGGGTCTCAGTTTCGTGAGTTGAGACAATAACAATCATAAACTGATGTTATTTCAAATAAACATGAAACTAATTATAAAGTTATGACAGAGCACATTTTTGTCATTATCCGCACTTACATGTCACTTCCTTCCCTTTTCCCAGTAAAACCGACCTGCTTCTACGCAACGGCAACGGCCTCATTTATCAAGTTAAATGACCTTGTGTTCATATATTGGCATTTAAAGTGATTCATGCATGTACAAATCCTACACATAATAGTCCCTTTCACAGATGCAGTGTATTCACTGTTGGCTACGACAAATGCAATAAAGGCTCTTGCTGGGATGTGTTTTACGGCAAGGAGATATTTCTAGAATGTTCCACACCTTGTGCACTGTAATGTCCACCTGAATAAACTCACATAGCATTTACTAACAAGGAAGGCACTTTTTTGTTGAGTATTATTCCTTCATGCTAGTCTCTGTGATAATTCTCCCATTGTGTGTGTCTATAAGGTTGCAAAAAAACATCAAAGCGTTTTAATTTAAACCACTTAATGAAGGAAATATAAAAATATATTCTAGATCTTGGAGCTGTTTTGGTCAAACAATACTTCCTCTTTGCATAGAACCATTGACTTTTATAATGTTCTCCTTTTCTTAGGTTTCTGTACTGATAGAGAAACAAAATCGAGGTGTTTGAAAACATTAGGAAATTCACCCTCACTTTGGACCTTCTGCGGTCTGGTGGGGCCGTCTAACAAACACCACACCTTACATTGTGACATCTGTTGCAAAATTGCCATGTGACTACCCTCTAGTGACATCACAAGTGGGAATGTCCTCCCAGATGCATGATAGATATTTGCCGGTGCAGTCCACTGGGTATAGGCTGGTAGATTGATCTAGCCCTCATCGTACATCTGGGGTGGACACACCCGCTTGTGATGTCACTGGAGGGTAGTCACATGACAATTTTGAACCGGCTTTCAGTGGCTTATCACGCTCACACCCGGTGGTAAAATAGGGGCCTGTTCCCTCGTTCCCCTTTAACATGCTCAACTACTACTACCGTTAACTACTACTCATGATGAAAGCATTACGTTTTATTTTCTCTCTCTCTGAACCAATCATGACATGTGGGCGTGTCTAACAAATGGCACACCTTTACAATAAAATATTCAAATATCAAGTACACTATATACCATTTGATATGTCCCTAGCAAACGCAATGCTTCCGTTAATCCGTGATTCGATTTTGATCCTCGTTGAGGTTGAAAAATGACAAAGGTGACGTGTGTGTGTGTGTGTGTGTGTGTGTGTGTGTGTGTGTGTGTGTGCATCTGCTGCTTCCAAAGCAGCTGCTAATATTCTACATCTCATCCATTACAGTAGGAGTAGGGTATGTACGACACACACACACACACACACACACACACACACACACACACACACACACACACACACACACACATTAATGGAAAAGGACCCTATCACTGACTCTAATCTAGCATCTCTGTGCTGCCTGGTCAGTGCAGCTGTGGCTGCAATAGACTAAACTATAACTCGAGGCTCCGCGGGGTAACCCTGGCAGGTTCCTGCGGTTTCACGCTGCAGGGAGATAGAGATCTGAGGGCCACGGGTCTGACCCAACACCAGCACCAGGAGAACTCTTCTGCTTACATTAGGCAGTCCCCAGTGGGACGTGGGCGTGGGTGTGAGAGGGGGGGGGTCTCTGGAGTGTGTGTGTGTATGTGTGTAACGGAGAGGAGAAGGTTCGTCGTTCATCAGACAGGCAGGGGAGGGGTGGGGTCTCGAGTGGGGGGGTTAAGCCAGATGGAAGAGAGCTTCTATGTGTGTCCAGGGTTGTTGGTGTTGAGGGGGGGGGGGGGTGTGGGTGTGGGTGGAGGAGGGAGCTGGAGGTCGAGGTCGGGGTGGGGGTGGAGGAGGGGGGGGGGGGGGGTTGTTGGCTCTCGAATGAAAATAAAGGAAGAAAAATAGACCTGCTGACTGCTGGGCCCTCAGTGGGACCTCACACACGCGCACGTGCACGCACCCGCACACACAGCACATGGTGGAGTGTGTGTGTTGTTTTACATGTGCAAGAGCATGTCATTGGGATGAGATAGCCACCCCTGTGTGTGTATACAAGGGTATGTGTGTGCGTGTGTGTGTGTGTCTGCGTGTGTGCGCGCGTGTGTGTGTGTGTGTGCGCGTGTGTGTGGCAGGGGGCCATGTGTGTGTGTGTGTGTGTGTGTGTGCGTGCGTGCGTGTGTGTGTGTGTGTGCGTGTGTGTGTGTGTGTGTGTGAAAACAAGGCACCTGCTGCAAAGCTCCAGCATGCACCTGTTGCCAGCTGTCTTCTCTTACACACACACACGCGCACACACACACACACACACACATACACACACACACACACACACACACACACACAGTAACAGGCAAGTTAAGCCTGCCAAGCACACACTTACATACGTACATACATACACACACACACTTACACACACTTACACACACACTAACAGACAACTTAAGCTCGGGTGGACTCTGTTGCCAGCAGAAATATCTGTGGCTTTCTCTCTTGTAACACGCTGCCATCTCTCTCACTACGCACGACTCAGTGTACTGCCCTGTTACTGACTGTTACTGACTGTTACTGGCTGTTCTCTCAGGTGATAAGCGTGCCATCTCTCTCACGACCCACTACTCAGTGTAGTGCCCTGTTACTGTCAATGGTGGAGGGAGTACTCTTTTACTCACTCTACTTTAACTCTTAAGTAAAAGTAGTAATACCACACTGTAGACATTTGTCGAAACTCCTTTATACTCAGTAAAAGTGCTGCATTAAAAATGTTACTTCAATAAAAGTACTAAGTATTAGCATCAAAATGTACTTGAAGTACCAAAAGTAACTCATTGGGTCCAAACCCCTGGAAAGCCTTCACTTACGTCTAAGTCCCGTGAACGGTAAAGTTAAATTCGCCCGGAGACCATGCTCAAGTAGGTCTCTGGGTGGCACACCTAAAGGGCTCTTGCTGACAACCAAGAGTTTGCGACTCTTTTTTTTAAAGCATGAATCATTAAAGTGACGACATTCTTAAAGTAGTTGGGGTCCTTCCCCGCCCACCCCCCCAAAATGTATCCCTGTTAATTAATGTACCCCCTCCCCTAGGCAAATAAAACCCTTGATCATAAAGAAAAGTCTTAAGCAAATCGGATAATTAATTAAGCAAAATAAATGTACAGGGATAAATATTGCGGGGGGGGGGGGGAAGACCCAACTACAAAGAAACCAACTACTTTAAGAACGTCAAGTCACTTTAATGATTCATGCTGTAATAAATAGAGGCACAAGCATCTCGGTTGTCAGCAAGAGCCCTTTAGGTGTAACACCCCTACACTCCTCTGAGGGGGGGGGATTCTGCTTGAACCAAGCACTGCAGAGCTGAAGGTAAGAACTCTCGCCGTTGTGCCAACGAGAGACCTGCTTGGGCATGGTCTCCGGCATATTTAACTTTACCGTTCACAGGACTTAGACATAAGATAAGGCTTTCCACAGGATTTGAACCCAGCACTGCAGAGAAGAACTCCGTCCGCTGTAACGAGAGAACACACTATGAAGCGGTTGGAGGTGGCATTTGACATTACACTTATGCTGCATTGTTAAGTTGGAAAAGGACAAGAGATTTCCATCGTGACTTGAACACACAACCATGGAGTTGACAATGCAGTCTATCCACTGCACCATCAGGACATGAAACTATGATTAACAGGACTTAAGGTTAGGGTAAAGGCTGATCCATACTCTGCGAGAAGCGAGAACTTTGTTCTCGCACTCAGGGCTGCGAGAACTGGACATTTCATACTCCGCGAGAAACTCAAGTGCAGAACTCCCTGGAAGTCCTCAAAGGCCCCGCCCACAGCAGCACACATCACGCACGCTATGCAAACTTCCGCGCCGGCGGGAAGCGCATTAACCACGCCCACTTCAAATTGACCAATCACACAATAGTTCTCGGACACGACACGAGAACAAAGTTCGGCCCGACTGATGTGTCAAGAACAAGCTGCGAGAACTCCTGACCTAGGTCTGCGAGAACAAAATGACGTAATTTTGATCTCGAACAAAGTTCTCGCTTCTCGCGGAGTATGGATCAGCCTTTAGTGTTAGAGCGTTGACTTAAAAGTAACACTTCTTAGTGTGCTGTCTCGGTGGCACAGTGGTGAGTGTTCTTCCCTTCAGCTCTGCAGTCCTGGGTTCAAATCCCACCAGTCATGCTCCAAGCATGACTTGAACTGACAATTGAGAACTCCAGCGGCTGTGCCACCAGGACACTACACTGTGAAGTTGAGTCCCATTATAGGACTGTTGTAAATGCTGATGGGCCGGATTAAACAATGCAGCGGGCTGTACTTTGCCCACCTCTGATTTAACCACTTTATTTATCTGAAAGTTGCACAGGGAATTTGAGCCACTTGTTTTACTATTCTTGTCTACCTCAAACAACATGTGAGATGTTTGCTGCCCAGCTTTCAGTTTTATTTACATTTTAATAATTTGAAAGGTGTGTTTTATTAAGGTTATTACAACATGTTTGCAGTGTTTAATATTTACATTATTTTTGTTCAACTCTTCTAAAGTTTAACTAATGAACCCTCTGGTGTCTTCTTAGCCATACTCTTCAAACTGCAGCATTATCAAATAATATATTGTAATAAAGAAAATCGTGATTATATTTTTTGCAGATTGGCCCAGACCTACTTTCACATATGCTGCCTTTCAAATAAACTCACTCCCATTTTTGGCTATTATTGGCGACTTTAAATAAAAACAATATAATCAAAACATTCAAATGCTTCATCCCCGTAAAAGGTAGGAAATAAGTTCAACATGTTCAGTAGACCTGAGCTGAGACATGCGAATGTAAACAAAAACTGCCAGACCAGAGAGTTGGTCATCTTCAAACTATTTACGTTGCCATTTCGCCTTCTCGCGATGGCATCTATGCACCCTTTAACCTTTAGAAACCGGCATAGGTTTGGCCCAGAGGGTTACAGGTAAGCGTGAGGTCGCCCGGTATTAGCAGCAAGCAGCCTAAAGAGTTTCAGGACCACAGATGTTCGGTTGGGGTTTGCCAGAGAGTCAGAGGTCGAGGGGGTGGATGGGGGAGGTTGGCGTGACCCGGCGGGCCTCCCCTGAATAGCCAATCGGGTTACTGGTTTCAAATGCAAACTACGACCGGAGTTCACCACCGAAGCGACCGGAGCGCCCTCAGTAAAAAATCTGCGGGCCCTACACGCATAATGTGAGGAGTGGCATGAGAAAACTACAGCACACCACAACACCCACACACACAGACCACACACACATGGTAGATGGTTTAGGAAACCCGATACGCGTTATTGCACACACACACGATACAGCCACACACACCACACACTTGGACCCGTTTCCAGACCCAAGCTTTGTTGTGTGTGCTGTGCTGTGTGTGCTGTGTGTGTGTGGTGTGATGTGGTGTGAGTGTGTGTGTGTGGTGGAGGCGCTTCAACACCTGGGCAGGGGTGGCCTTGTATTACCCCCTTATACCCCTGACCCCCCCCCCCCCCCCCCAACCCAAAAAACCCTTGTTCAACCAAATCGGCAAGCGGGAAGGGGCAAGTTGGGGTGAGTCTTTGATCGCAAACCCACCTGCAACCCCCTAAGCCCACCCCCCCCCCCTTACCACCCCTTACCCCAACTCTCTCACTCAGCACCAACATTTTAATGTGCACGGCGCAGCTGTGTGTGTGTGTGTGTGTGTGTGTGCACACGTAGGTTTGTGTTCGTGTGTGTGCACGGTCGTGTGTATTTGTGTGTGTGTGTGTGTGATGCATGTAGGTGTGTGTTCGTGTCTGTGTGTGAGTGTGTGTGTGCATGTAGGTGTGTGTTTGTGTGTGTGTGTTGTGTGTGTTGTGTGCGTCTGCTATAACAACAACCAGACCATGCCTTTGCCAGCCTTTGTAAAAAAAAAAAAAAAGGAAAAAGAAATCACAAAAAGAAACGGAAAAATAATCACGAAGACGGCGTGTTCCTCGTAAATCACTGCGTCCTCTTAATAACGGCGGACCTGCCAAACCCGGGTTCCACTACAAAGAACTGCTGTGCTCTCCATTCCATCCTGACTACAAAGAGTTCTGGGGAGTCCCGCGGACCCAGGGGTTCCGGTGGTGTATGTGTGTGTGTATGTGTGCGTGCGTGTGTGTGCGTGTCGGGGGTGTGTGTGTAACAGACGGTTGGTGACCCAACACTTGGACAACCAGACGACTGGCGGCCACCTGGGTCTATCTAGGGAGGAGGAGGAGGAGGAGGGGGAGGGGGGGTGTGTTGTGTCTGTCTGCCTGCCTGCATGCCTGCCTGTGTTGTGTGTGTGTTGGTGTGTGTGGTGTGTGGTCTGCTGCCTGCCTGCCTGTGTGTGTGTGTGTGGTGTGTGTGTGTGTGTGTGTGTGTGTGCACCTGTAGTGTCATGTTTTTAACTGGCAAACACCAACAAACTATGTCATGACCATTAACAAAAACCGACCAAATACATTTTAAGTGACCTTGTTTCTTTGGTTTGGCCAATGAAAGAATCTAATATTGTAAAACCCAACAGTTCTGTATTAAAGATAAAATATGTATTTATCAAAAGATAGGCCTAAATGTTAACTTCATATTAATTATCTCTTATGAATTCACATTATTATACTTCTTGCCCGAATGAATGTGTCAGCGTGTGTGAACTTGTGTGTGTGTGTTTGAGACAGAGTGTGAGAAAGAGAGACACACATGTGTGTGTGTGTGTGTGTGTGTGTGTGCGTGTGTGTCTTGCCATCCAGATCTGGGCTATGGTTGATTATTTCTAATCCAGGAGGGAGGCTGTGGTGTGGGGGGGGCGGGGGTCAGGTTGCCATGTTGGCAGCATGTCTGCATGGAAGGCATGCAGTGTCTGGATCACCGGGGTGTTGGACTTTGTGTTACAACAGGTCAGTATGTAATGTGTGTGTGTGTGTGTGTTCTGGTAATCATCACATTATTGGGGCAACAATCTGTTCACAGTCACGTCATGGGGACCTCTTGCGGAGTGGGGACAAAATATCAGGTCCCCATGAGGAAAACCCTTTTAAATGAATGCAGGAGTGATTCTGTGCCTGTGTGGATTTTAGCATTGGCCCAAAACACATGTTTACCAGTCAATGTGTGTGTGTGTGTGTGTGTGTGTGTGTGTGTGTGTGTGTGTGTGTGTGGTGTTGTGTTGTGTGTGTGTGTGTGTGTGTGTGTGTGTGTGTGTGTGTGTGTGTGTGTGTGTGTGTGTGTGTGTGTGTTGTGTGTGTGTGTGTGTGTGTGCTCGATTGCGCCCCCTTATAGTTTCCGGCTGGTAATGCACTCACTGCTCCACACACACACATATTATAAAAATAAACTCTACTATACTGGGTAGAAAACCACCCAGAAGAGGAAAACACCACGGCAGCAGACAGAGGTGCAGGCAGTGGAAAGGCACAAGAATGGATTCAAGCATTCATAGTTGAAAGGCTAACGAGTTTCATAATTGCTAGGTTGCCTGCATAATAGCTGAGATAAGAGCAGACGTGTCATTCTGAGTGCATTACCAACATCTAAGAACATAAATTATGCTAAGCAATGCTCAGTACTATTAATAATGCCAAGGCGTACAAACACGCAACACTTTATCCACTTCTCATGCCTTATTGCACCTTTAATTGAACGCCTTTTGTTGAGGCTTCATCAAAACCACTGATCATTTGAATGAAAACAGTGTCCGAAAGACTAACCATCAAATTCTGTGATAGCATAAAACCCATGGATGTATAAAACATAACAGAGTATGTTAGCCTATAGCGTATAAAACCATGAATGTGTTTGTATTTTGTTTAAGTGTGTTAATGGATTAGATTAGAAGCTTAAATTGGTATGTGGTCACTGGTTAATATCTATATATCTGATATCTAAAATCCACCGTTCATAGAAGTTTTAACACAGAACATATAGAGTTAAAGGGTATCATACTGTGATCATATTGGGTTGTGATTTAGTAGAAGAACATAGGGCATTGTATCTCAGTGTACGTGTGGGAGGATCATATTTTATGCCTTTCAACAAGTCTAAATTGCAAAATAGATTGATGTCATATACTCAAGTACATAAATTACTTTAACTATAAACTCCAATGTTTGATATCCTTTTACCCTATAAACTTTTTTTTTCACTCTACTTAACCTCCTGGGAGGTGCAATTTAAAATAAATAATCTGAATTTGACAGTTTGACGTTTGCAATACATCAACTTTACGATGTTGTGTGTGAGCAGCCAGGTAGGGTGAGCTCACCTTGTGTGATCAGAGAGGCTTTTAATGGCGATGACGTCATGACGCCGCATCCACACTTCTGAGGCTTTGGCGCCCCCTGCTGTCTGAAGCGTGGACGCGCACACACATGCATGCACAAGTACACACACACACACACACACACACACACACACACACACACAAAACAGAGATACACAGATATGTATAATATAGATAGGCCTATATAGATCATCCTACTTTAAGTAAAGTGTCCACCGCCTTTATTGGATGAAAGTGCCCACCACTAGTTGCATTTTCTCAGGAGCTCTGATTGCCCACCACTCATTGTTTCAATGCGTTTACTTCTCTCACAACAAGCCATTCCGGGAAGTATCACAACAAAGTTGGATATAAGGTTTGTGTTTTAAGCCAATTTAAAATGCACCCAACGTTCACCTATGTCGTACCGTAAATATGAGACGCGCTATCACTCGATTCCGATTGGACTGTGGCGTACCACGTGGCCAGAAACTATATTAAATTGATTTTTGGAACTGGGAGATGGAATAGGGGCTTGCTCCGTCCACTCCACGCATCGACCTGGTATTGCAGTATCTCCAGGAACGGTGCACCCCCTCTGCCTGTCAATATAAGCAACTACAACGATAAAAGATAATGCTACTTTAAGTAAAGTGTCCACCGCCTTTATTGGATCAAAGTGCCCACCACAAGTTACGTTGTGTCCGGGAGCTCTAATGTTCTATGTTGTTTCCCGTCACGCACTGCTATGTTCTCCTGGAGTTTCCAGAAGTTTTAATGCAGCACAGCCCTCCGCAGGAGTAATGAGGAATTACACCAAGCCAAGTCGTTCACAAAAGCATTACAGCACAGTGATGCAATGGAAATCCAGACCTACATCTAGAAAGCTGTAGGTCTGGTAATGAGCAATGAAAATCCCAACTCGAGGGGCGGCACCAAGAATGCGTTTGAAAATATCACTGCACGCAATTAGATAACACTACGACCAATCAGAAGAATACACGGGGTGACGTATCCAGAGAGACGGAAACGAGTTTGTTTTGGAGAATAGTTTGACAGAGAGACGTAAATGTAGCCTAATGGAAATACCACGGAGATACCACTTTGGCAACGCAACGTTAACCTTGTAATATTCTTAGCCAAGGAATATTGAAATAAAGAGATGCAACCGAGTTGTCCTTTATGGATGTTTAATAGCAACTGCGCATGGTACCGAGCATGGGCGTAGAATTTAGTGGGGACGCTGGGGACATGTCCACCAATTAACGGAGCACCCCCCCCCATCAGAACCGCGAAAACGGAGCACCCCCCCCCCATCAGAACCGCAATTAACGGAGCACCCCCCCCCATCAGAACCGCAATTAACGGAGCACCCCCCCCCCCCATCAGAACCGCAAATTAACAGAGCACCCCCCCCAGACAAAAAATAACATGTCCTCTC
>PIJE02002204.1:10750-72249 GCA_002895965.2 Coryphaenoides rupestris
GGTTAGGGGGTGGGGGTGTGGGGGGTGGGGTGGTGTTCTGGAGCACAGTGTTCTCAAGGAGGCCGGGAACGAGGAGCGCATGTGTCATGAGGGAAAGTTTGTCCGTTTCCCACACTGCAGAATGGGATGTTCAAGAACAACACACACACACACACACACACACACACACACACACACACTCCTCTGTTTTTCTTGCAGACTCTCTATTTCTCTTTGTCTCTCTCTCTCTCTCTCTTTATCGTTCTCTGTCTGTCTCTCCGTCTATCTCTCTGTCGCTCTCTCCCTCCCTCCCTGTCTCTCTTTCTGTCTCGCTGTCTCTCTCTCCCTCTCCCTCTCTCTCTCCCTCTCTCTCTCTCTCTCCCCTTCTCTCTCTCTGTCTTTGTTGTCTTCTGGCACATGGCACTGATTTGTAGGAACCTTAAGAACCCCCTCCCCTTCCTCCTTGCCCCTCCTTCAAGGGGAAAACACGAGTCATGAGGAGTTGTACATTGTGGTGTGTGTGTGTGCCCTGTGTTCCCTGTGTTCCCTGTCTCTCCCTGCCTCTGCACGCTCCTTCGCAGGTGTGTGTGTGTGTGTGTGTGTGTGTGTGCTGCCTGTGCTGTGCTCTGTCACACGCTGGAATGTGCTCTGGTACAGCTGAGTGGGAGGGGCTATGCCCTGTAGCTCCACCCCCCCTGCCCCGACCCTCCCCTTTGAGCCAACGTGAACTAGTAGGACCTTCCGTCCAAGCCCCGCCTCTTTTGCATTGTTGGAGTTCACAGGGGTAGGGGAGGCAGGGAGGGAGAGAGAGAGAGAGAGGGAAACTGAGAGAGAGAGAGGGGGGAGAGAGAGCGGCAGGGAAAGAGGGAGGGGCCGACAGCCCCGGCTGCATGTGCTTGTGTGTCAGTGTTAGTGCACGTTTCACACGTGTGACCGCTGAACAGGCAGCAGCAGCAGCAGCAGCAGCACTCCCCCTGCTCCCCACTCCCCCCCCCTCCCCCCCCCTCCTCCTCCTCCTCCTCCTCCCCTCCCTCCCGGTCCTAAGCTGCTTTCCCGGGGCTTATCAGTTAGCAGTAGCGACGGCGGCTACTCGCTAACTTGCTGGATGCTAACAGTGTGAGGAGGAGGAGGAGGAGGAGGAGGACGAGGAGGAGGAGGAGGAGGTGGGGTTTGTGTGTGTCTGTGTGCTGCTGCTACTGAACGCCGGGAGGAGAAGGAGGAGGAGGAGGGAGGAGGAGGTCAGAGCGGAGCTGGAGCGGTGAATCGCTGGCTGCTGCTGCTGCTGCTGCTGCTGCTGCTGCTGCCTTGCCCCGTGGCTCGCACATGACAATGTACCAGGGCAGCAGCTACAGGAGGTGTGGGGGGGCACTGAGCACACAGAAGCTACTGTAGCTTCAGACGCTTGCGGAGACCCTGAGAGAACACACACGGCTACTGATCAACAGCCAATGAGAGCAGCCGGTGAACTGGCTAATCCAGCAGTGATCGAGAGACAGACAGACAGACAGAGAGAGGGAGAGGGAGAGAGAGAGAGAATATAGGTGATAGTTGTGATGCAGGCTTATTCAAAGCAGAGTGCGTCATGTAGTCGTCAGATCTGATTTGCATACATTTGAAATTTGACTGCAATCAATTGTAAAAGATGCGACTTCACTTTGCGAACAGGATGCTCTGTCCCCCCTGACACACTTGTACTCTGATACAGGATGATTCATATCTAAAGTGATATCATTTAGCAGTACACACACACACACTCACTCACTCACACACACATTACATTCAGTACATTCTGCACAGAAACACACACATGCACACACTCACACAGAGCCCTTTCCAGATAGTGTTGTCCACTTGCTGCTAATATCTCAGTTTCTGCTCCACGTGCACACACACATACACACACACACACACACACGTACAAACTCTCTTTGTCTCTCTCTCTCCTCTCTCTCTCTCTCTCTCTCGCTCTCTCTCTCTCAGGTTTCCTGTGTATGTGCATGTGTGTGTGTGTGTGTGTGTCCCTATAGCTCCACCTTTGCCCCCCCCCCCCCCCTCAGCAGACAGCAGCAGCAGTAGCTCTGCCGCCCCCCTCACCCCCCGCCCCCCCTCCCCCCCCCGCCTGGTGGAGTCATGGTGGCGGCGGTGGCTGCAGTGGAGAGAGGGAACGAGCGCCAGCCCCAAGCGCCTGTTGCCAGGGCGATAATTATCACAGGGGAGTTTTAAAAAGCGCTTGTCTGTGTCTCTGTGTGTGTGTGTGTGTGTGTGTGTGTGTGTGTGTGTGTGTGTGTGTGTGTGTGTGTGTGTGTGTGTGTGTGTGTGTGTGTGTGTGTGTGTGTGTGTTGTGTGTGTGTGTGTGTGTGTCGGAGTGCATGGGGGATAATTGGTAGCATATGAATAACTGTACTTACTAAAAGTGTATAATGAGATTGTTTGGTCAGTGGCCAAGGTGTTGGCTTGCCATATCCTTGCCTTGCTCTCGCCCGGACCACCCCCCTACCCACACCCCCCCCCCCCCCTTCCTGTCCGGACACCCGGCCTCCAGCCCCCCCCTCAGGGGAGGTCTCTTCAGGGTTTGGACCTGTGTAAAACGCGGGCTCACTGCTGTTGCTTCTGCAGCATTCCACCCACAGCCACAGAACCCTGGGTGACCCTGCTGTGGCGCCAACAGAGGCAGGACCGGGAGGGAGGGAGGGAGGGGCGGTGATGGTGGTGGGGGGGAGTGTACGAGGGTGGGGAGAGGGAGAAGAGAGTGGGAGGGATGGGGAGAGGGGGAGAGAGGAGGAGAGGGAGGCAGGGGATGAGGGGAGAGGAGGAGGTAGGGGGAGGGAGAGGAGAGAAAGAGAGCGGGAGAAGGGAGAAGATGGAGAAGGGGAGGAGAAGGGACAGAGAGAAGGGGAGGAGGAAAGGAGGGAGGGGGAGGGGTAGGGAGCAATAGAGGAGGAGGTGGAGGGCAGAAATTGTAATGTAAGTGTATGTCAAGGTATTCAACGGGTGATGGAAAATGAAAAAATGTCAGAAGGAAGCTAAGGTAAGAGAAAGAGAGAGAGAGAGAGAGAGAGAGAGACTGGAGAATAAAATAAACATCGGCTGCAGAACATTTAGGAGGGAAGAAGTGGTTCTGAAGGGGACAAGAGGAGAGAGAGAGAGAGAGAGAGAGAGAGAGAGAGAGAGAAGGGTGAATAGGCCTCTTTCAGTTCTCTGTGTTTTTTCTCACTCTCTCTCTCTCTCTCTCTGTCTCTCTGTCGCCAAGCAATACAGTGCTTCTGTTCTAGCTGCCGTTTATCCTGCTGAATGCTCGCAAGTCCTCATCCTGCACCGTCCTGCTGGCCGGAGGTAGAGCGTGCGTGGAACAGTACAGTCATGCCGGAGTCCCCACTGTTCTTTCCACTGTAGTAGTAACGTAACCACGACAACAATACAGAGTACTACAGCATGACGTCACCACTATTCCATCTCCTCCTCCTCCTCCTCCTCCTCCTACTCAGCCTGGCGGGGGGGGGGGGCAGGGTTGGGAATAGCGGTTACCACATTTTAACCCAAAAAATGACATTTAGGTATTGTTTGTCTATATATCAATTATTAAATATTGAATAATTTGGCGTTATGCGAAAATGCCTCGAAATCGACATTGAATCATCGTTAAGGAGCAGGTAGGGGTTGGGTACGCACGTGCCGCAGGGAGGATCAAGGATTGAACCCAGTACCATTTCGGTGGCTGAGAGTCAGAGTACATGTTATATACAATATATACAACTGTGACTCTCCCATTATACTCACAGACTCAGTCTGTGACTACGAAGGCAAAGGGACAGAATTGATTGACTAAAGCAAGCCGGTTGATTCTAAGGAACTCAGGGAGACTTACGCATGTGAAGACCTCAGCTATTCCTGACCTGATTCTTTCTCCCCCTCCTCCTCCTCCCCCTTCCCCTCATCCTCCTTCTCCTCCTCCTCCTCCTCATCTCCTCATCATCATCTTCCTCTTCCTCTCCCACCCGGGGTGCTATACTCCCTGTGGCGATGAGAGACCAACCGTGATATGGAGTGAACCATTCATTTATTTTACCCTGCATGTGTATATTTTAATTTGCATTTACGGCTTTTGGCAGACGCTTTTATCCAAAGCGACTTACTATTGAGGAAAGAGTGAGACAACAATATATTGCTGGTGGAACATACACATTAGACAAGTTTTAAGCCTTCATAGTTGCCAGGTTAATAATGCTTATAATTGCTGAGGTTGACAGCAAGATAGCTCGGATATGAACAGATATCTTATGGTTTTTGGATCTGATCTGTTTTTCATTGTAAAACACCACAAATAATTGATATTATTAAGTAGACTTTCAAAGAGTAAACATGCCCTTCGTCCGTATCTCTCATTCAGATGAGTTGAGAGGGAGTTTGTATGCAGCCTACATCTCTCCCTTCAGATAAATCCTTGGTCCCAATTCTACAGAAACACAGAGATGTTATGTCACAACAATCTCACCAGTGTCCTCAATGACATTAAACAACACGAATGTTGTGTCGAGGATATAGCTGTGAATGTTTCTGATAGAACGACGCGTCAAGATAAGATACACGCTTTTCCACTGCCCTGCAAGCACATTAAAACGTAGAAGTAAATAATCCAACTGCATACGCTGCATTAGCTGTAAGCATAGTGGTTCTCATACTGATTAATAGGCAAAGATTCTAATTACACTCAAACATGTAAGATAAGGAGTCTACACACAGAAAAATTTGGCTAAATGGCCCCTCCTATTCACAGGAAGTCTACAAGTTCCCCAGCATTGTTGAGAATCAGCCAATCCCACATTTCTGCATACAGCTGACTCATACACACACACACACACACACCACACTGCACGAGCCTGTATCATGCAGAACGCACAACCCAACCCCATGACAACCCCTGGCTGGAGAGACACGTTGGATCATTATGATGTGTGTGTGTGTGTGCGTGTGGTTGTGCGCGTGTGTGAGACACTTATACCAACGAACGCTCCAATATCACATGCTGACGTGTGCAGCAGCACACACACGCACACACACACACACACACACGTCATCCGGCCAACGGCTCATTGGGCTAATAATAACACACACACACACACTCACACACATACACTAGCAATAATACTAAGCACAATCATCATAATCATCCAACGCAGGTTGAAACAGTGGTGTTCTATGTTTAGCGTCTGTATTTATCTACTTTGACATTTACAGACCCAGTGGACAATTATCCTGGCCTGTGGGGCTCAGGTCTACTGAAGACACAGATGAAGATCCATGAACTACAGCAACCAAACACACAGTGGTTGTCAAACTCTTTTTACTTAAGTACCCCCTCTGAGACACTTTTTCAGCCAAGCTTTAAAGTTAAAGCGATACTCTTATTGGAAAGATTTACCGACCTTGTTACTATGTCACTATTCAGCTTGTCCAGTGATTGATTAAGGGGGCATTCGTTTTCTTCTGTGGAATTATTGCACAATTGTTCAGAACCAATATGAAAACTTTTTTGTTCATGTTCCGAAATGTGTATATGTAGCCTATATGTGTGTGTATATGTATATTTTCATGTGTGTGTGTGTGTATATATATATTTTCAATGCATATATATATATATATATATATAAAAAATTCTCTCTTTATTCTATTTTAGCCTACTTTGCGTACATGCCACAAGAGTTTCACTGTTCAGCATTGCCCTGTCCTATGATGTACATGTAAAACTTTGACTTTGACTTTGAGTACCTCGCTGCAATCCTCCACAGTACCCCTAGAGGTACACGCCGTGTGTAGAAAGCCTGGCCCTATAGGCGTCTCCCCCTGAACGTGTTGTGTGAAGAACCTCTGATCCCCCCACTTCCTGTTCTGCTTGAACTGAGGTGACCCCACCGCGGGTCTGCCCGAAAGTGGCCCCGTTAGAGGAGCCCTCCTCACCGTCCCCGTCCCGGCGCGCCACTGCCCTGGTCTCTACCGCCACCCTGTGGACAACACGCGTATGTTTGCCTTATGGGAGAGTTGAGGGTTGATTTGATTTGATGGTGCTGCCATTGCGCATAACCATAATGGTATGGACTGGAGTGAGTGTGTGTGTGTGTGTGTGTGTGTGTGTGCGTGTGTGCGTTGTGTGTGTGTGTGTGTGTGTGTGTCTGTGTGTATGTGTGTGTGAGTTACACACACAGACAGACACTTTATTATTCAAATGTTTACCTTTATGTTGTATTGCCTGGCTACATCAGATATCCCCATGTGTGTGTGTGTGTGTGTGTGCGTGTGCACATGTATGTGTGTGTATGCTCCTGTCTGCATATATGTCTGTCTGTCTGTGTGTGAGTTACTCTTTTTATTGTCTGGCTATATAGACACCCCAGTGTATGTGTGTGTGTGTGTGTGTGTGTCTGTCTGTCTGCATATATGTCTGTGTCTGAGTTAGACTCTTGTTACTGTCTCGCTATCTACCTCAGACACCCCAGTGTAAGTGTGTATGCGTGTGTGCGCGTGCGTGTGTGTGTGTGTGTACTGTGAGTAATGAAGCTGCACTATTTGATCCCACCCGTCTCCCCCCACCTCTCTTCCGATCAGCGCCACAGACTGCCCAGTTAAACGTCTGGCTGGCTTTTTAAAAGGCAGACTGGCAGCGCTAGTCAACTTCCCCTATTAATGCTACGCAGCTCGCAGTCAGAAGAGGCGATCGTGTATTCCCTTTCATCTCTCTCTCCTCTCTCTGCCGGGCCTCTGAGACACAGTACCGGGGGGCAGGAGGGTGAAATATGGAGAGAGAGGATGGGGGGTGGTGTAGGCTAGGGGTGGCAGAGCACACTCTCTCTCTCTCTCTCTCTCTCTCTCTCTCTCTCTCTCTCTCTCTCTCTCTCTCTCTGCCGGAGAGGTGGGAAATATTCAGACACGCATCACCTCAGGGTCTTTTATGTTTCTTTCTTTCTGGTTGCCCCTCAGGGACGGTGTGTGTGTCTACCGCAGCTGTTGCTCACTCTTTGTCTGCGGAGAAGAACGGAAACCCATCTACCCAGTGAACACACACCGAAGCGTGTGCGTCTGTGTGCGCACACTAGCTTGCCGGCTAACCTCACGGCCTCCCTATCCGTTGCCTTCCTCTATCTCTCTTTCTTTTTTTTTTAAACAACTGTAAAAATGGGTCTTTAATGAATAACACACGGCGAACCGTGAACACACGCATCCATCTGGGGTTTTATACCGCTCGTTGTTATTCTTTATGGCCGAGCTCTGGGCACGACATGCTGTTTGGCACACATATATAATAATAATGTACGCCGTTTAAATAGATTCATTCACTCACTGACCTGAATATGTACAGTGTGCCAAGCTCGCCTCAACAGACCTCTCTCTCTCTCTCTCTCTCTCTCTCTCTCTCTCTCACACACACACACACCCTCACTCACTGTTCTGTAGTTTCTTGCTATGCGGCCCCCAAGTTACCATTTTAGTCTCTCTTGATAGCCAAACGCCCTCGTGTGTTGAGTGAAAGCACCAATATGCTCCAAAAAAAAGATATACATATAGAATCTTAAAATATTATTATTAAGTAGTGGTGGGACTCGGTTAAAAAAAATTATCTAATTAATTAGAGGCTTTGTAATTAATGAATCGCAATTAATCGCATATCAATATTTGACACGAGAAGCAACATTTTTCAATTCAAATGGATTTTGGTATACGAGTGAATCAATGAATATACATACATTTAAGCAGCTAAATCCTGTTTATTTTAGCTACACAGACCAACAGTTTAACATAAAGTGCCATTTCTACCATCTAAAATGGTAACAACAACAACATTTGGGTCCCCCAAATTACATTTTGCACATGGCCCCCAAAAAGCTACAAACGGCCCTGAGTGAAATGATTCAGTTTGTAAAGTTTCAGTTCATGAATTCTTAGAATTATCTGTGCGTGTGCATGCGTGCGGGCGTGTGGGGAGGTCAACCTTTTTGCAGGACCCAGAGAAACCAGAGATTCCACTTCCCCACACACACACACACACACACACACACACACTCAGGAGTGTGTGTGTGTGTGTGTGTGTGAACACTCAGGCCTGGAATACGACGGAGACGGAAGCCCAGAACACTTGTTCACGCCCCCAGACGTTCAGCTGGCAGGCTTCTAATTAAAGCTTTCCCTGGGCCACACAGAATCAACTAGTCAAATACCAGCATTTTACCAAAGTATCAATCAAAGAACCAAAGTACTATTGTTTTACCAAAGTAAAAGTATTGTTACTTTACCAAAGTAAATGATACTATTGTTTTACCCAAGTAAAAGTGTAAAGTACTGTCGTGCTCATAAAATGCCCTTTGACTCAATATTATGCATGTGATGGGTGTCAATGTTCAACTGTTTTGAAGTTAATAATTTCTCTGTCCCATTCTCGGGTCATTGGATAGTTTGATGCCTTGTACATTTCCACAAAGCACGCAAACGTAACTTTTGAATTCACACCAATTAAAACGCTGTGTACAGCACTCTGAACGGCAGGTCAAGGACTCAACTACGAAACAGAGAAAGTGGTTTCACCATGGTTGCATATTTGCTGACCTTTTTCCGCGACAGTGCCATATATCATCTTAACACAGCCAGAGGAGTAATAAGGAAGGACAGAGGAAGAGGACTTTGCTCCAAAGTGATGTTCGCAGGTCTTGTGATGTAATATCAGTAACAGATAGCTGTCACACTCATCACCGGAGCTGTCAACTAGAAGGTAACTCCTTTTTCAATCGATGATAATACATTTTGCAAGCCATTTTTCGGCATACAAGGCTTTACTTCTGCTTTGTATTTAGATGTAATGGGTCGCACAATGTATTCTGTGCTTTCTACAGTTTTTTATGCCTTTTTGAATTTCATGACTGATGGTGTTAGGATACAAATCACAGTCACAATGTACATTAAAAACACCTCAAGACTCATGGTGAAATAGTATTGTGGACACAACATCCTCATGTGACAAGTGTGAATAATCCAGACTTGCAGGCAGACTTATGTTTGTCTTTGAAAAAAAACAGACTAGACGCTAGTAATGGGGTCTGTCCCACTGTAGTCGTGATCACTTCTGTTCCACACATTAGCCATGGAGCTGAAGAGCTGCCTGCAACGCACGCAGTCGCTGAAGAGCGTGAGGTCGACACGTGACGACAAGGACATCTGGGGGGCAGCGGCGGGGGGTCTGCGCAGGGACCTCAGTGCGTCCGTGTCCCAGCTGGTTGCAAGGTGAGGGACGGCGATGCGGTAGAGGTAGTGTCATCCATGTACGTACGTCTGTGAGTCTGTGACAGGAGGAGACCTGTAAGACCTGTATGACCTATATGCATGTGTTTAATGGATCAGCATAACAATTTGTCCTTGAAGCACCCACACAGTTTGACCATTTTGACCCTGGTTTTGTCCACAATACAAACTGTATTCCGGCCTGTGTTGAATGTTGTACTTTTTGTCATTGCTATTGAAGCTGTAATCAGCAATATTTGCTCGCCCACTTGGTTTTGCATTGTGTTTTGATTGTGTCTCATGGTTGTGTATTAATTGAGTGAAATAAGTGCTGATAGCAGCTTTAAAGATCACATTGATGAATAATTTGACACTGTGATGTCCATTTGACAGGTACCAAAACACGGTTGAGGTCAGCACCACTATTGAAGTGAGTCAAGTTAGGTATTCCCAAGCCAAGCTAACGCAAGTCCACCAAGAGGTAACCACTCGCTGTACACATTCTCGTTTGTTTTAAACCCACGGCACGCAATACACACAGAACTGTCTTCCATTCAAGTTACAATATTTGTAAAGCAGTTTATTAAGCACAGTCGATTAATCTCATTTTTTCTTGTCAGACAACACCGGCTTCTGCCGAGGTGAGTTCAGGGCAAGAACAACGCAACACGGAGTGGCCACCAAAGAAAACCAGTGAGCGAGAACAGTCTCTGCTTCACACCAAGACCAACCTGACTCGCAGTAGATCCATGGGCAGCGTCCAAAACGGCCCCAGCAGCCTCCTAAACCGCACCGGCAGCATCAGAGCCCTGAAGGATCTGTTTGAGTCAAAGATGGACACGCAGCCGAGAGCTGTAAGCTGGGCTCTGCCTCCCAGAGTCAAGGTGGCCGACGCCACACCCGTGGTGAGCGGACCCGCGGGAAAGAGAGAGAGAGGCCCGCAGAACAAGACGGCTGCTACTGATGCTACCTTGGCTGCCGCTGATGACGATGCTACGGTTGATGCTAAGGCTAATGGCGCCAACACTAACAATAACACAAAGGAACAGGAGGTAACAGGGCTGTTTTTCTTTGATAAATGTAAGACGAATGGCATCAGGTGTAATCAAATACACAATATAACAATACAATCTAATATCGTATTAGAATCAAATGCATAGTAAGAGTTGGGGCTCTGAATTGATTGATTTATTTTGGTAGATTTTGACAACCATCTCTCAGCAGTTGTAACATGTTAAATGTATTTCTAGGTGGTTAAAAAGGAAGGAGGCAACAACAGGGAAAGTAGAAGCTCTACTGGTGCCATTGAGTTTGAAAGAATTGGAGAATCCCAATATGGTAAGTACAACTCTCAGAGAGGCATACTGGGACAGTTGCTGCTGCCACAACAAGCCACCTAAGTGGCTTGTTGTTAAGTGGCTAGTGACTTTGCTGGGCTCCTGCAACACAGAGGAACACACAGGGGCATGTTGTGTAGACACCCGTTTATTGCCGTTTGCAAAGTTTTGCAGGCAAAGATACCTTCTGGCATGTCAGCACTCACTGTGGTGATTGCTGGTTTAAAAGGCCCTACTTTATCACTAGGTGTGAGTGTGATTAGCTTTTACAAGCCTTTCAAAATGGTCATGTGACTCCGCCCCTACCCCCTGGTGACATCAAGCAGGAGTGTCCATCTGGATGTATGATGACTAGATCAGCCTACCAGTCTACCCAGTAGACTGTCACCACTGATAGGCATATCTATCCCTCATACATCTGGGTGAATACGGCCACTTGTGATGTCACTAGGGGGTGGTCACGTGATCATTTTGAAGTGGCTTGGAATGGCTCATCACACTCATGCTCACTGATGGGTAACATCGGGGCTCTTTAACCTGTTACACTGCTGCATATTTCATTGGTCGAGTGGAGTCATGTCAAGTGATTCATTTTTTGTGGTCGAGAAATTAATTCGTTTTGCAACACTTAGCGATACATTAGCTATATAGCTAGGTTATTTATGGCGGTGGGGTGTTGCTGAGCACCCGGGATTGGTACCAGAGAGAAGCCGGCGCCTACCATCGAACAATTTACAGTTTTTTCCGCACTACTCTTGACCGAAGACGACACAGAGATACCACGTGATACCAATGCCATTCCACTATTGGCACAAAGCCTTGTTAGAAGCAGGAACCAAAGTTCATCTTACACAGAGATCAACAAAACATTACTTTTGGACCCGTCAACATTTATTATTTATTCCGCACCTTTCTAAAAGCTCTGTGGATGTATTATTTAAAAAAAGTTGATCGTACATAAAAATGTTAGCACCAATAGCACATTTAAGTTCTATTATTCATGTCACAAGAGTTTCAGTGTACAGAATGGCCCTGTGTTGTGATGTACATGTGACAAATAAAACACTTTGACTTTATTCTTGCAGCACAGGGCCAGACCTTTCAATTTCCACGACCAAAATCACATTTTTCTGTTCATAAACAACCGTTGCAAATGAAACAGTAAACAGGAGGCGCGCCAGGAACTGCCTTGTCACCGTTTGGGTGGTGCCCAGTGATCGACACCACCTGCTGCTCGCCCGCCGGGCCACTCACGGCTCTGTGACATAAATAGCCGGGGGACTTGTTGTTGCTGCAGACTGTGGTGTGTAGAGGATCGGGGCTCAGCTGTCTCCAGATCAGACATGACTAGAAAGCCACAGACACACCAGAGTGCTCTATAGCATGACTGCGTAGTATAGTACTGCAAGGTTCACCAGTCCCCCGTTTGAAATTGAATTACATGGACATATCGTGGCAATATATTTCAAAGAGGACACTTTGGGGGAGAGGGGCGGGGGGGGGGGGTTCGAAGCGAGCTAAGGACGACCGGGATCGGAAATCTGTTTCTCCGTGAGTACTGAGGATATTGGTCTATATGTGTCTGTAGTTCCCAGGAAGTATAAAATGGGGTATGTGTGATTTGTACATCTAACATGTAGACAGCATTGTATTAGTCTTGTTGACTACTTATGCCTACTACTATTATTTCATATTCAGCATGTGTGGTGGAATCAATTAGCTTGACATGAAAGTACGTCCATTGTTAGTACAATCTTTGGTTTAACATCCTTAAGATTTGACCTCTATATTCTTATCTTTTGACATATTAGTGCTGTGTCTTTATGTGTCTTTTGAGACACAATGATTCTGTTTAAAATGATACAGACAATTATTTCTCGACTACAATATTGTAGGAGATAGTGTGTTTCCATTGTTTCGATAAATCAGTTTCAACTGCTTAGTCTATATGTGTGAGTGTGTGTACATGTGCGTGCTTGTGTGTGCGTGTGTGTGTGCGTGTGTGTGTGTGAGAGTCGGGTGTCTCTGTGCCCACTCCACAAGTAGCCAACATTTATAACTCGCCCTTGTGACAGCTGTTAAGAATGAATGGCCAAATAAAACCACAATTGACAGAACATTTCCACCAACTCCCATGGGCTAATGCCTGAGTGGGTTCCCTTAAGACATTTCTTCAGTCCCTTTTGAAATGTTTTTGCTCAGCTGGAAGTGAGTTATTTCACCAAAAAGCTGTTTTGCTAGACAATGAACCCAACACCAATCGCCAAAAATACGACACCAAATAGGAAGCGTGAACATGAAGCAGCTGCCTCTTTGTGTTGGATGTGAACTGTCCTTGGTCTTATTACCACCATTCATGGTGTTACACACACTGCTTTATTGCTAACCCTAACCCTAACCCTAACCCTAGGCCTACACTTTGAGATAAGATAAGATGAGATAGAACTTTATTAATCCCAAAGGAAATTCTTGTGCCAGGTTGCATAGCAATACAGTAAAACAATAGAGAAATAAACAGAAGAATAAAAATAAACTAACAGATTTACAAATGTACAGTCCTAGTAGAATGTACAGTCCTAGTAGAATAACATGTCAGGTCTAAGGTCATGTGTTATGTCATCAACGTACACTCTCTGGACGTTCTGCAGATGAAAAGAGGATATCCACTGTGGATCTCAGAGACAACTCACCACCCATCTCTGTGAAGGCCATATCGGCTCTTTACCTGTCCAAGGTCCGGGCTGTGGAACTAACGAGGAACAATACACAACTTGTAAGTGTGGTGATTTGCCGAGTTTAAACACACACTTGGGAATGTGGTCTGCCTGATGGGGGGTAGGACAGGATGGTCAGTGGTTCTGTGTATGTCCAGTCTACTTGTAGTCATCCTTGAGCAAGATTTCCACCTGCTCAGTAGTGATATGTATCTTAAAACTACAAATCTGTCACTTTGAACAAATTGTGAATAGTTATTTTTTTGCACAATGCCTCATGCCTTATACATGGTGCAGGGTACAGTTGCCTTATACAGTACATGGTGTATAGTCCAGTTAGTGTATATTTAAAGTTTTTTCTTACACAACATATTATGTATGCCATAACGTTCCTGCATTGGAATAAATTATCTTTTGAGGATTATCAACATTCAATACACAATTTTGAGAGGCTAATTAAGTTTCTCAGTTCAAAGCATGTTTGACAGAAAAATAAGTGTGATGATTATGTGTGATATGAGAAAAGTGATTTAATGATTTGTTACAGGCTCAAGATCAGTCTGAATGTGCAAAGCGACGTAAACTAATCAAGGTAAGCAAAATGCAACATTTTAAATGATGCATGGTTAAATATAGTGAGCACATCATACTTAATACAGTAACTGGCTGTTTTTGCCCCCACAGCATAACAGTAGTTTTCATAACAGCATACCATTACAATAACGTGTTGATGAATACGAGAAGATAGTGGTTAGTATGAACATCATCAATGAAGTAATTTTTATTGTAATGCTAAGCATGGTGGGCATGTGTTGGATTTCTAACCCTGGCACTTGGTTTAAACATGACGCAAGATCCCTCGCATGATACTCATGACTGATTACAAAGATGACACACTTGGGACACTGACTCAGTTGCTTTGCTGTTCAGTCAAGATGGCCGAGAACTTTCAGGAAAAAAAGACGATCTGGCTCCACCACCATCGGGCGGCCTCGGGCCAAGAGGGGACAGAGAAGATATCCCCCACGTCCAGACATCCACTGTGCCACCGCAGCCCTCCAAAGTAATGCTGCACCAGCAGCGGCAGAAATGTGAGCTGAGGAGACTTCTCAAGCACACTCACCCAGAGCTGAAGACCCTGGACGGAGTAATGGACGAGGAACTTGCTGAGGTTCTGAGATTAGAGACAGCTGGAGAAAATGGATATGAGGGAGAGGTCATCTCAAGACGGTGGATGTTTGAAAACTGTGCAGTGAGCAACCATGAGGGAAACCACACCCCCAACAAGCTTGCTGATGAAGGACCAGTTGAAAGAGGAGAGGTCATGAGAACCTCTGCCCTGTTCGATCAGTCAAGAGTGAAGCATTGGTGCCATGAAGAAGATGGCACCAAGGTCACGATGGAGGTCACTGAAGGACCCGGAGGTCCTGATCTCAACTCAGAGGGTCAGGAACAGATGGTTAAAGTAGATGTTCAGTCCACCAGGAGGATGTTTGAGAGGCAGTCGGTGGAGACCTCATGGCCAAGTCCAACACAGTTCAAAGGCAAATTGCAGGACAAAACTGGACAGGTGCAAGACCAGAAGACAAAGGATGACATGTGTAGCAAAGAGAATAAACAGAAAATCAAAATCAGTGGATGCTTTGCCGAATTCTCAGAAAACCTGAATCATGAGAAAGGAATGCATGCCACCAATGAAAAGCAGTGCATAAGCCTCAATACTTCACAATGTCTGTCAACTTCCATAAAAGTCCAGACAAGTGCAAGTCTATTTCAAAACAACCCTTTCATAACAACAAACATGGAGCGAGAACAATCCTGTAAGGCCAAGACCCAAAACAACACCTCACCCAACGGTGACCCAACGGAAACAAGCGGAGCAACCGAGAACTCACTGACCTCCAATGTCAAGGACAGAGCCCATCTCTTTGAATCTATGCCGTTTGATAAGATCCAGCACCAGAACAAGGAAGAAATTGAAACTGTAGTGGAGAGAATTAATGAAACACTAAATTCCCTCTATCATTTTAGTGCCATACATTCACATGGGTCCATCATTGAAGTGAACGAAACTATGCTAGCAAAAAAGGCAAAATATCTTCTCTCCCACACTGGAGCAAAGGTAGAAACAGATGATGTGGCTGAGGGTGGTGCTCAGAATTTAATTTTGCAGTTACTGCCAAGGTCAAAGTTGAAGACTCAAGTAGTTTATTTGAAGGAAGATAACCAAGGAAATGTGGAGTCTACTATTTTTGACTCCCCTGTCTACCAGCGTCAGTTCACCACCAACCAAGATACAGAGTTTAAAACGGCCACTGTGGTACAGCTTATAGAAGATATGCTTCTCCAAGACAACTCTTTCAGTAAAGGAGTGATTATTCAGGAGGATGAAAATAGATATTCTGACGTCACTGTTTATTCCCTCTATAATTACGCAGAGGGAGATGTGAAAAGTTACTGCCCTCTCCAAGGCCATTGTATGATGCCAAACACTGTAGAACATACAATGGGTGATGATTTAAAAACCAACATCCATGATATTAGAAAGGGAGATGTTAAATCGACCATAAGCTGCCTCTTGGCATCAAATGAGGATCGTGTTGTTACAGAATCATTCAGACCTGATGTCCAGATGAAAGGAAATGTGAAGCTCTTCAGGAATTGCATTGAAAAGGGTGATTATGAGTATTTGAAAACTCTTCAGGCAGAGCCCACAGATCAAGAACTACCAGGAGTCTGCATGAAGACTGATGGTAAAACAGGAGAGCTTCAACCAGAGGCAGGTGGTTTAAAGCAGACTACAGTCGAAATAAATGCACAGGCAAACAAGTTATCTGCAAAAGAAAGCCATGTCCAATCTAAGCAACAGACCCATAGTGATGCTGACCACTCGGACATGTGTAAAGATGGCATTCATGAAGAAAGGACGTCTTTTGACAAATGTGACAAAGGGGCCACCTCAGGTCAGATGCCAAACATCCAGATTGAGTCTAACACTCAAGAGCAACAGGAGATATGTGACTTCAGGATAGTGCCACAAGGATCAACTCAATGTGCTGATATACAGGGGGAGGACGTAATCCATCAGGTTGAGTTAGTTGAGGCTGTAGATGATGAAGATGCAATCTCCATCCTTCAAGCTGCAATCCAGAGCCTTCGACAAGCTACACTTGATGCGAAGGCTCTACATCGTGCAGCACTAGAGAAGGAACAAGCATTATGTCAAGAAATAGAGTCTGATCCTAAGGCTGCCGAAACACAACCAGGAATCCCTCAACAAAATTTGCTGAATGAAATGTGCTTTGAAATAGAACCACTTACAATTGAATCCAACAACTCTGCAAAAAATGAGTTGGAAGGACTGCACAAGCACATATCTGCAGAACTTCAGTTCCAAGAAAAGCCTTCTACTGATACAGGGCCTCACCAAATATCAGATGATCTCCCGATAGATCGCGTAAAAGACAATGTCACAGCTTCTACGAGTTCTGCAACAAAAAGCCAGGGACAAGAAAGTGAAATGGTTGGTAGTATTCAAGCAGCCTTAGATTCCTTGGCAAGGTCGAGTGTTAATGTTAGCAGAGGAGATTTTCAAGCAGCCTTGATATACAGAACTTCCACCAAATCTAATAAAAAACACATTGAAAATGCGGATGAGGCATCCTCTAATAGGTCCACAGAAATACAGTTGAGCTCGTCAACAAAATGTAAACCAAAAGCATGTGAAACACTTAGTCCTGTAACTGCGGTCAATCTGGCCCCTGAAGACGTGGACGGAGTAAATGCTAGATTATCCTGTCCAGATAAAACTGCAAAAAACCCAGCCAAATACAGCACCTCAAAAAACAATAAGGAGACTGTTGGTGCTAAACCAGCCCTACTACCTAAACCTGAGCATTTAAGGGTGAAACATGCGGATGAACTGCCAACTGGTCCACCAAATGTTGATACAGAAAACAACACTCTGGTAGCTGATATGAAAGTACATTGTAAGGAAGAGCAACATCTTGGGATATCGATGCCAAATAGAGATGTGCCCAGTAAGGATGTGTCTGTGAAAGCCACAGATTCAAATTCAAGCATTTCTGATTCTGAAAAACCTGAAGTATCTGAAAAGGTTTTTGAAGCTAGTGTAGATTACAAAAAACAATCAAACAATCAATTTGAAATAAATGAGAGGGACGTAGATGAGGAGAAAATTGATTTCCAAAAGTCACTTAAAAAATTTGACCAAGTGAAAACTGCCCCTGCCAAACCGAAAAGATTAAAAGCAAACCAAAACAAGGGCACAACCTCCAAACAGACATCTCGGGACAATGTGGAGTCCAAGGAAAATCTTATGCACCAGTCATGTGGTAAGTCAAATAACTGGGACGAGGTTTTTGACGACTGTAAGACCAAAAGTGATTGGAAACAAGGAAGCCAAGTTGTGATGCGGGAAAAGAAGGTTAAAATGGAGACAGAGGACGAAAGGCGTCTGAGGCTTTCCGTTCACATGGATGAGATTGTAAGAGGAAACTTCACCGCAGCCATGGAGATATTTGACCATTTGCGAAAACAAGAGGAACTGCGGGACATTCTCAGTAAGGTTGAAGTAATTGAGCAGGACACCAGCAGTGTGGACGTTGGAGCTCTCAGGGGGATATTTGAGAATGTGCCAGCCTGGGTTGTGGCAGCTCAGCAAAAGAAAGAAAAACCAGCAAAGGTAGAACAGCTGGTTGAGAGGTCATCATCAATTAAACATGATGCTGAAAGCAGTTTCTCAATGGCACATGTTTTTGGAGATCTTGAAAGAGCAAGTGAGGAGATCATGAACCTAAAGGACCAGACCTTGGCCAGACTTCTGGACATTGAGGATGCCATAAAGAAAGCTCTGTATTCTGTCTCTACTTTGAAATCTGACTCGGACATTTCAGGTCTATCAGGCCTGTTCAAGGAGTCTTTGGGGAATGTGCATGGTTATCCGCCACCTGCCATCATGAGGAAAATTAGCATCGGATCAAGCAAAATTAAGACTCTGCAACGACGGGAAAGCACTACTAAAGCAATAGGAGATACGGGTGGCACATATGACCGGAATACTGAAGCAGATGCCTGCAGAAAACAGTCAGCTAGTCCTTCATGCTCACCTGCATTCATCTCTATTGAGTCTGCAGTGAGAAAGAATGATGAACCACAAGCTCAAACAACTGGGACTACAAAGTGTACCACCTGTCAACACAGCCCCAAGACCAAAGAGAATCTTTGGGCGACCACAAACCTAAAATGCAACAGTCCAGCTCACTGCAAAACAAGTGATCCTAGGAAGGGAGTCGGGAAGCAATCAGGCAAGAGTCCATCGAATAGCCTCTTTACACCACACAGTAAGATCAGTGTGATTGAGGTACAGACCGACCCAAAGGGGCACAGTGTAGTAGATACAGTTACCGAGAACTTTGAGAGGACAGATGAGCGAGGCAACCGGTATTACTCAACCAAAACGTCCACAGTTGTGACTTCTGAGCCAGAGACCATGACATCCATGGGGCAAATAACAACCAGTCCAGCCACATATCAAGTCACCACATATCCAGAGGTCCGGCTTCCCATTAACAGTCGACCTTGATTTTTAAGATGATAAATGTACAAAATTCATTCATAAATAATGTACTGTCAAGTCACCAGATATCTTTAGAAGTCTTTATTACCTGACATTAACATTGATCTTACAGATTAGAAGAACATGGTATGTATATAGATGTATCTATTCACAAATGTCTCAGGCTCATAAAATTAGTTTGCATTGTATTTGCATTGACAATGCAGAATTTCGGTTTATTTATTGTTTCACAGGTTTATTTAATTTTGAGGATGTTTTAATGTGTTTTTGTAATGTATTTTTGACAAGCTTCAAAATTAAATATAGAGTGTTGGTTTTCCTCTTGCTATTTGAGTTTCATATCATGCATGCTCTTGTTATCACTCAACAGTTTCAACCATCTAGTCAAGAAATGTGTTCAGGTTGCGTGAAACCTGTTTATCCAATGGAGAAAATCATGACAGACAAACACATTTTTCACAAAATGTGTTTCTGCTGTAAGCATTGCAAAAAAACACTAAGGTGAGGCAATGGGTACTCAATACTAGTAACAAACAAACAATAATCTGGAGGGTTGTTTTTTTTAACTTGCTAAACACTTTATGATATACTGTATATATTGAAGGCTTTGAGGTTAAGGTTAGTTAACAGCTCCAATCACATAGAATCAACACTTAATTTCGAAAATCAACAGATTTTTGTGCTTTCAAATTCTAATAAATGATATTCTATTTATAGTTAAGGCATTCAATTTAAACAAAAAAATAATAATCCAACAAAATGTGTTGTGATGATTCGCAAATAAACTGATAAATCAGTTAACAGTGTGTGACAGTGTGAGAGTGTGAGAGCACATGTGTGTTCTCAGTGCAGACAGTGCAGTTCAACTTGTTAATGAACATGTACTGACAACCTGTATCTATTCTAGCGTGCAAAGTTACGCCCCACTGCATGGCAGCTACTACTGCATATTCCACTACCAGCAGCTGTTTAGGACGAAAGGAAATTACGACGAGGGTTTTGGTCACACGCAACACAAGAGCCGATGGATTGTGAAGACTGATGAATCTGAGATCTAACATATGATTATCATCGTAATGGTGCAATACAAGTAGTTTCCAGATAGAAATGATCTAAACTGGTGTGTCAATGCATCAAACAAACTAAACTTTATAGTAAGGCACTGATATACAAGACATTTATTTGACATTTTAATAAAGCTGACATGATGGTGACTATGACAACAGCATGGATTAATTCAAAGTTAGAGGCTCCACGTAATGATCAGCTAACTCAATGTATGAGGTTTAGGTCTACTGATCAACTGACCTTCACAAACATGTAAATAATCCGACTTCAGTCTGTACATTATGTTTGTTATGATGGCTAAGTTTTTGTTGCAATAAAAATTAAGTGTGACGTGTTTTCTCAAAACTTCCCAAAATCGTCTGGAAAGGAGGTAATTTGATGAAATATACATTTGGACAGTATGTCAAAATAATCTTGCAAATCTGAGTCTTCATATTTATCTAAAAGCAATAACTTTTCTGTGACTCCGATGTATTATTTCATGGTAGGACTTTAATTTGTCTAATATTTGACATTTTCTCTTAAAATTACGATGATTTAGAATCATCTATTTTTATGCTCTAGAACAGGGGTTTTCAACTGGTTTTGTCCCAGGGACCACCATTCTGAATAGAAAGTAATCCGCGCCCCACTGATGTGCCTGCGTGCGTGCGTGCGTGCGTGCGTGTGTGTGTGTGTGTGTGTGTGTGTGTGTGTGTGTGTGCGTGCGTGCGTGCGTGCGTGCGTGCATGTGGATAGAAGGAAGCTTTAACATTTGGTTTTCCATGTTGGTTATATTTAAAAACCTCAAACAAATCTAGATCAACATATTCCCACCGTGTGAAAAACAACAAAAACGGTTGTTTTTCAGTGCTAAAGAATTGAAAACAAAATGAAATTGCAGTTTGTAGTTGTACTGCATCTCAGACTTAACCACATGTACATCAATATATAACGTTCATGACTTAAATGTACAGACATGTAGCTGACATGTTGAGAAAACCTTAAAATATAACTGATGATCAATAACGATCAACATAAACTGGGGCTACTGCTGAAGAGGGAAGATGACAAAGTAATGCAGAATATGTCACAAATGATTATCATACAATATCACACAAACAATTGAGGCCTACTGAAGTTTAACCTCATGATCACCAGCAGCAAATCCCACCTACTGCTAGTGTTGGGGGGGTGTAGTACTTCTACTTAACAGCCATGTGTGTGTGTGTGTGTGTGTGTGTGTGTGTGTGTGTGTGTGTGTGTGTGTGTGTGTGTGTGTGGCGAGAGGGGAGACCAGTCAGTGTGATGGTGGGCATGGTGAAGTCCACACAGCCTGTCTATTCGTGGCGAAATGGTAGACAGCGACAGTCTCGTATCATTCTCTGGTTCAAGCCTTGCTCTGTACTTATTCTTCAAGTACGCCAGTGTAGAGAAACCGCTCTCACACAGGTAGGTAGTTGGAAAGGGCAAAAGACACCTCATTAGACATGTTGTTCTTATTTTGGATATTTTTCACGATATTCAAGAGTAATCTGGAAATGTGTTGAAATATCAAAACGAATTTATACAATAAAAAAAAATCAATGGTGAACTGATCAACATAGGCTCGTGTCGCGGACCCCCTGCAATGCCGTCGCGGACCGCCAGGGGGCCGCGGACCCCCGGTTGAAAACCCCTGCTCTAGAAGAAGAAGATTGCCACTTTAAACACTGTTTTTACATACCTATAACATACAGTAATGCAAAATAGCTGCCAGATATTGAAAGTTCAAGGAATGCTGAAAAAAGGGGCAAAAGCACTTACTCACAGTACATTACTTTGACACTTTTACAGCCAAAACAACAAAAGTGGTCCAGGCGGACTGTTTGAGGCTTAGGTGTTAAAGGGTTAAGGTTTACACCTACAGGTAGACTGCTGTGAACATTGGGGTTCAAACCAACAACTGTGTGCACACACAGTTGTAAAACCACCATATACTGTATGTGGACTGACCTTTGTTCGGTGTGGTCCTGAAGTTCCATATTGAGCGTCTCGGGCAGAAGGAAGCAGAGGAAAGCGCCTATTATGGGAATGGTGCCATACAACGCCATAGGGATGGCAGAGTGGTAGACATCTAGTAGCCTAATGAGAGGGGCCAGGACGCCCCCCAGATGACCTAATGTGTAGTTCATACCTACCCCACACTGCCTGCAAGGAACAACAGTCACCAAGAAAAAAACAAATTAAATATTAGTAAAGACGTCCACAAGCCCACTACTCAGTCAACAGATATCCACAATACAGTTTTCTGTACAACCAGGAAGTTCCTCTACAGCCAGCACACCCACGTGCACATTGACTGTGTATATCCATATCTACCTACACTACACTTCACACTTTAATGTAGTTTTGTTGTAGCTTACCGTACAGTAGTGGGGTACATTTCTGGAGTGTAAACATAGATGACAGAGAAGACAGCATTGGAACCAAACTTCCCAAGTACAGCGACGATTGTCATAGCCACAGGAAGGTCTGAGGGTCAAAATGAATCATTACATATGCGCTATACATTTGCGTTCACCTGAAGTTAACATGCAGAGTGTTTGGATAATAGCTACCATTTGGAATGGCAAGCATTGCAAGGCACGCACTGCCAGTAAAGAACATAGATGCGGCTTGACATTTTTTCCTCCCAAAGTAGTCAATGAGTACAATGCTGCCCAAGCATGCAGGAATGTCTACAAGGCCAAAAATGAGCTGAGTGAGATAAATATCCAGGCCAAAATTGCCAACATTTAGGCTTATCCCATAGTACACCATACACACTCCAAACCTAGAAGAAGTGAGGTCACAAGATTAAAATTATATTGACAATTATAATGCTCAAATGCATGTACATTTTACTGTAACGCAAAGGCTCATTGTCGTGATTTAAGAATTTTGATTGCATTTCAAATATTGCATTTCAAATATAATATATCATAAATATGCACTACTCACCATAAAAAGCTCATGATGAGAACACGCTTTCTTAAATATGAGACCTTGAACATGTCCAACAGGTCTGATGTTTCGGATACATTTTTCAGCCTCCATGTCAGTCTCCAACTAAACAAGGGTCAAGATTGTTTCGATGTCCACCAAGCATACTCATTGACTGAGGAGGTGTTTGCTATTGGAGGAGGTAAAAGTGTGGTACAGGTAGCTCACCTCCTTGAGCACGGCCTCAGAGATTGTTCTTCCATTCACCCTGGCTGCCCTCAGGACCTCCTTCTGTGCCTCCTTCACCCTCCCCTGGGTCATAAGCCAGCGGGCCGATTCAGGCAGGAGCCTGGAAGGTCACACAGGTCAAACATCCACACCTAACATATCACTACCATATGTCTGATCAAGGACTGCCTTCCCTTGTGGCTAAAGATTCATAGCCAAAGGGGATTCACCACTCATCTTGGTGTGGCTTGATATGCATTGTAACTGTGACATGATAAATGTGGGCTATTGTGATATTATTATGTATGCAGTCGGATGTTTAGGGTTACACTGGAGAAGGGGTTACAGACCAGTATACGGCTAGAAGTACCAGGATGAAAGCGCTTGAGAACACCAGGTGCAGAATCCTCCAATCACGGATAAAATAGGCAACTCCTGAAATCAACATCAGTCCAACAGCAAAAAAGCTCAGGGCAGCGAGGCTGATGAAGCCTCGTTTAGATATACAGGTCCACTCCGCCCCTTTAAAGCAATAACACAACAGAAATACAAGACCTTTAACTGAACGATGTGTGATGTGTGATATGTGTGATGTAAAAGTGAAAGAGTGAGAACAAAATGCTACTGAAAACTAATGCAACAGAAGACCTTCCTGAAGAGTTAATATTTATTGAAATATAATTTATTAATTTATTAATTATTATTTATTGAACAAAAAGTCCTCTTTGCAAATATGTACAATGAAATTGGTGTCTATTTTTTTAATTTTGAGTATACTGCTTACAGACAAAAACAATTGTAACAGCATGAATAAATAAAAACTACAAAATAATTTGTAGTTACTGATGAATAATTTACTCATCAGTTATTGATTGATTACTCATTATTCATTCAATGATAATGTAGAATTAAATCAATATATTGAATTATATGGTGACAGTATAGTGTCTGATTTGAAATGAATAGGAACAGGAACAGGTGGTCTACTCACCTAAGACAAATACATTAATGGTAATGCCAGAAATTGCGACAGCAACTATTAATCTAAAAACCATCTAAACATAGATGTGTGGTGCGAAAGCAGAGGCAAATCTAAACAAGATTTGGATAAACATTGACAGTAGGACCACAAACGACCGAACCTACAGTTGAGAACAATGGAAATGATTTGATGCTGAAATTACTTTATGCCAATGGATAACTTTTCTTGAGGTGAGTACCTGTCAGACATTGCTCCAAATACCACACCTCCCACCAGAAGTCCAACCATGTAAATGGACTGTGTCGCCTCATTTAAACTTCTGTTGTCACACACAAGATTAAACTAAGCAAGGAGAAGAAGGAAGAATACAATTATTTGCATATAAACAAAAATACAAATCTACTCCAGTGGCATGTGTAATGTACATATCACAACAGATAGTAGATCTGTAATCGCGTAGTAGGGGTAGATGGCACCTCCTCTCAGACCTTCTACATGACCAAGATCAACACTTCTGCCTCCAACCCCATGAAACTGTTTTCCATGTTTTATTCCCTCTTCAAAACGCCGTCCCCTCCCCCCTCCTTCGTCCTTCACAGACTTTATAGCTGCTGCTATACACCCACCTCTGTTGGTCTTATCTGCTTTGCCCCGCTGTCCTCTTAAGATGTTCACCGCATAATTACATAATGCCACCACCTACCCCACTTGACCCGATCCACTCCTCCCTTCTCCAAGGCATCTCGAGTGACATCCTGCACTTCCTCACCACCCTCATCAACTCCACCCACTTCAGGCCTTATTTGAAACCCCTTCAAGACTGCTCAAAATGAGTCGCTCCTTAAGAAACCTACCCATGACACCACTGACATCCATAACTACAGACGGGTCTCTCTTCTTTCATTCCTTTCTAAAACAGTGGAAGGTGCCATCTATATCCAACTCTCCTCCTATCTCTCACAATACAAAACATCATGCTAGACATCAGTCAGGCTTCAAGATGGCACACTCCACTGAGACGACCCTCCTCGCCGTGACGGAGTCCCTCTGACCGGTCGTCATTCTAATCGACCGGTCTGCTGCGTTCGACACTGTGAACCACCAGCTCCTCCTCTCCACTCTTGCTGAACTTGCTGGCATCTGTGCTATCCTGTTTCACACCCTACCTGATAACTCACCCTTATCAGGGCGCCACCTTGTCACATGGAATGGTTCCTTGTATAAATCCCTGAAGGCTCAGTACTAGGACCGCTTCTGTCCTCTAGGATCACATTGCACAGCTTCTCCTAACACTTTTACAGGGAGGACACTCATTATTTCTCTCTTTCCCCCACTCTGACACCCTGGTTGCAACGTGCAAATGTCTGACAAACATCAGCACAACTGCAGATGACCTGAAGCTTAACCATGACAACCTGAACTTAATGTTTTGTATTATGAATGACAAACATATACAGTATGTATGAAGCTTATTGTAAGCTTCATGCAGTATGTATGAAGCTTATAACTGGAGGTGGTGTCAGGCTTGTCGTAAACCTTATTGCACTTTGTGGTATTATTAATCCCGTATGCTTCAATGGTTTCCAAATCCAAATCCACAGGTGTGAACATGGTGCAGCTGTCATACCTCCCATCTTCTCCAGCAGGGATGGTAAGGTTGAGTTGCTTTTCATATGTCAAGTTAGGGCTAATGCAAAGTGGAAAGTTCAGTCCAGTAAAAACTGAAATAAAAATGTCTGCACCAAGATTAATGTTCAAAACGAGCAATACCACCAACAAGTGCTTCTGGAAGAATCCAAAGCCCCCAATTTCCTCAAGGACAAATCCAAACCCTTTCATAATGATATCCGACTAAGCACTTTCTGAATATGAATGACTTTCCAGCCTACTGGAAACAGATTATTAATGTAACACCCCTAACATGTCAATAATAAATGAAAGATCATAAAAAAGTTCAGATTTACTACAAGCATGGAATAATTATACTCCCACAAACACATACATACACACACACACACACACACACACACACACACACACACACACACACACACACACCACACACACACACACACACACACACACACACACACCACACACACACACACACACACACCACACACTAATAGACCAAGATTATGCTCATCGGGATAATTTCTCTTGAACTTAAGGCAAGGCTGTGTCAACCCCTTTCACTGAATGATGACATCTACATTTACATTTACATTTACATTTAGGGCATTTGGCAGACACCTTTATCCAAAGCAACTTACAAAGAGTACATTTGTTTAAGGAGACAGCAATATATCACTGTGGAACATAAAGATAAGAATAGAGCAGGTTTCAAGCATTCATAGTTGCAAGGGGTAATAGAACGAGTCTCATAATTACTAGGTTGCCTGCATAACAGCTGGGATAAGAGCAGAAGTGTCATTCTGAGTGCATTACCAACATCTAAGAACATACAATATGCTTAACAGTGACATAATTTATAACATAATTTGGTGAGAGTACATTGATTGTTTTCTGACATTGTGAAAAGCGGGAAATCTTTCCTGCTTTTCCCCTTTTATTGCTAAAATAAATGGCTACAAATGTGAGGTATCAGGGTTCAAAGGTCAACCCAGGTTAACTCAGTTAAGTTCACTGACATCCCAGCAGCCCGAGACCTTTCGAAAAATTAAATAGTAAGCAATGTCAAAAGCTGAGGCTCAATGTAATGAGCCATTTATCCAATTCATGGAGTTTTGGTTTATTGATCAATTGACCTTTAGGACCTTGTGAATTATACTTCGACATGTACTTTGCTACATGTATTTATTGCCTGGCAATAAACATTTGTGATTCTGATTAGAATTATATTGTTCTAATTCTAAACACCTTTGGTCAGTATTGATAGCATTTCAATGTGATGCTGTTCTTGATAATAATAATAATAATAATACATAGGACTTATATAGCGCTTTTTAAAGGTACTCAAAGACGCTTCACAATGAACAATAAACATATAACATAAACGTACACAGATACGGAATACAGAATACAGAAACAAAAACAAATATAATTGATGTTGTTGCTTATTGAGTATTGATGCACATTCAGGCTGTGAGAATCAATAGGAATGTATCACTAAGATACATTAGATACATACATCAATACGAATGTGTTCAACTCTTCTATTTGTATAATTGTTTCAATAAAAATGACATCTGTAAGACATATAGGTTGTTTCCACCAGTTTGATCTTAACTACTTCCTACAACTCAATGTGGTGAAAATGTTTACATTTTTATGATAGTGGCCATATTGGTAATATGCGAAATAGAGTTCTCTAGATAGATTCAGATCAGAAAACCAAAGAAATATTCCAATGTGTCTCTAATGCTCAAACAGCATTAAATACTGTAGACAATAAGTTTGCCAAAAAGCCTATGACTAAAATTAGGGTAAACAAATTTCTGGGTCACCATCATCTTTTAAATATGCAAATGTGGGGTTCAGACACACCCAATCATAAAGATAAGCAATCTAACTTGTTTGTCATTGTCATAAAAATATAAAATAGAAACCATGTTTCTAATCTGGTTCAAAAGTTCTAGCCCTTTTGTGGACCCTGGAAATCCTTAGAGCATGCCCTGGGCCTACATCTAAGAAGGTGCTCACTGCAGATACATGACCTCTAGCCCCCCCTTGCTGGACCTCTAACACGTGTCACTTCAATAGAGGAATTCCATGTACCACAATAAAAATGGCATTATAAAAGTGTTGGGAGTTGTGCATATATTAACCTTTTGTGCCGGTTAGTTTCCAATCTGCCGTGTAGGCCTACATGGCTATTTTACTTCACTCTTATCCGTTATCCCTGAGAGGCCTTGAAGATGCACTCACTGTTCTTTGGCCATGGAAAACAACTGTCCTTGCTGGCTCTGTTACATCTCCATGTAAGACCATAATGCTCATAACTTCTGCATTCTTTTCTACCATCCCAGAGGTGTGACTAGCACGTCCATAACTGTATATATGCTCTATGCTGCTCTACAGATCAGTGACTTTGACTTCACATGTTATGAAGTCGCTGGAGAGGCTAGTCCTGAAGCACATCCGTGCACTTGTCAAACCATCACTAGACCCCCTGCAGTTTGCCTACCAGCCCCGCATTGGAGTGGAATACGCCATCATCTTTCTGCTGCATAGGGCTCATTCTCACCTGGAGGAGGCAGGCAGCGTTGTGAGAGTCACATTCTTCGACTTCTCAAGCGCTTTCCAACACCATAAAGCCTGCCCTGCTTGGGACTAAGCTACTGGACATGCAGGTGGACACTCCACTTGTGGCCTGGATCACCAACTACCTCACAGGTCGGCCACAGTATGTGAGGCTGCAGAGCAACATGTCGGACACAATAGTGAGCAACATGGGAGCACCTCAGAGGACAGTCCTGTCTCCCTTCCTGTTCACACTCTACACCTCAGACTTCAGATACAGCTCACAGTCCTGCCACCTGCAGAAGTTTTCGGATGACTCTGCCATTGTGGGCTGTATGTAGGGGACAGGAGTCCGAGTACAGGAGTGTGGTGGACAGTGTCCTGGAGTGGTGTGGACTAAATCACCTGCAACTCAACATCTCTACGACTAAGGAGTTGGTGGTGGATTTCAGGAAGCAACCGACCCACCCGAAACCAGTCAGCATCAGGGGGACCGAGGTGGACATTGTCGATGAATACAAGTACCTGGGTGTCCACATAGACAATAAGATGGACTGGACTAAAAAAACAGAGGCCCTGTATAAGAAAGGTCAGAGTCGCCTGTATTTCCTACGGAGACTCAGATCTTTCAACATCTGCAAAATCAAGCTGCAGATGTTCTATCACTCTGTGGTGGCCAGCGTCATCTTCTACGCTGTTGTGTGCTGGGGCAGCAGGGTGAAGGCAGCCGACGCCAACAGACTCAATAAGCTCATCAGGAAAGCGGGTTCTGTCCTGGGAGTGGAATTAGAGTCTTTGGTGGAGGTCTTGGAGAGGAGGATGCTGAGTAAACTACTCAGTATTATGGACAACGCCTCCCATCTCCTGCACGCCACACTGGAGTCATACCAGAGCACCTTCAGCCATAGACTGAGATTACCGAGGTGCACCACAGAACGCCACAGGAGGTCCTTTCTGCCTGTGGCCATCAAACTCTATAACTCCTCCCCCCTCCTCCCCCTGCATTTTTCTCAATATCACGTGCAATATTAATATTACTGTCCAACATCATGTGCAATACTCTCAATATCATGTGCTATATTATTAATATAATTTTACCTCTAAATATTACCTTGCAATATTACCTCTCATCTCCTCTCATCATCATGTGCAATATTCTTAATGTCACGTGCAATGCTTGTTCTCAATATTATCCTCGCAATATTACCATGCTACATTACCGTTCATCATTAACTGGAATACTTCCTCTTACCATTATTATTATTACCCTTTTATAACACTTCAATTATTGCCAAATAGTTTTTGCACTGAATATCTTATCTTACCTATCTCATCTCCTCAGACTAAGACTTACTGTCAATTTGTAAATATGTTATTTTATTTTTATTATTCTACTGTTGATTTCTCTATTGTTTTATTCTATTGCTATGCAACCTGGCACAAGAATTTCCTTCAGGATTAATAAAGTTCTGTCTTATCTTATGTATATGAATACACTTTGAATCATTCCAGGTGATGCTGCCTTGTGTCACATTGATTCCCGAGATCGCTGCTACACTTATAGACAATCCTGAACCTGAACCTCAGCACATGAGATGACCGCTGGAAACCGTGCATAACAACTTGGTGTCAGAAGTGGGATACTGGACAGAGGTAAGTGACAATCTTCTTATTTTTAATAAGAATTTAACTTGTTCTCTCCGGTAGGTGCTCAATTAGAATTTAAAAGCGCAATAAGTAATAATAGATATAATATAGTATATGATATAATACCACCACCACCCAACAAACTGAGGAAGTGGGACCCACCCTAAAAGACTCTTCGGGTGCGCGATAGTTCATGCACTGCCCAACAACCCTGATTTTGCACGCTTAATCCCAATACTCGTCAGATTATTAGTATTTTGTGGCCTGGTTTAGGATTGTCTGGATTGTCTGGTGGGGTCGGAAAACGCAAAGCAAAAGTTGTTCCCAAAATGGGAACACGGACCAGGGTCCCCTTCAAACACATACATAGTAAACGGCCTAAAATCCTCCGCCGAATAACGTCTCCCGCGTCTAAAGTTGCCACCAGCCCGAATCCAGGTGAATCACCCGCTGACTTTGTTAATTATCGGTGATATGGCTCGGTGGACGGGGTCAATACATCCACTCCGCTCGCTACTCAGAGCTGTTACGATTCGTAACGTTGCTTTCCGCGTCAGCCTATCCTCCCTGTTTTCAGGGGTTCCCCGGCATTGCGTTGGAATTAGAATGACCGGTATTCTTCACTCATGGTTACGGTCTGTAACCGGTTGTATGATATGTCTGTTTTTCTACCACTGATCGTAGCCCCCCGGCCCAGCGACTGGTGTTATCACCTTGCCTCTGCTCGCTTGGCGGTAAGGTTGAGATGTTTCTGTGTACATGGTACACGCATGCCTACAATCATAGAACTAGAGTTATAATAACCCTGCTAAAGTGGATTAAATTTCAAGAGCTAACACAAGATGAAATTGGATATATGCATTTAATTCAACAACTTGCAGTTCACCTTCCCGGCCTGAATGATGTTCCCAGTCCGGCCCTGATACAAATTGTACAATTCTGCTTTCAGAGCTAGTTATTAATGAAGATATTATGATATTGATGATATGATATTTTTGCTTTCTTTCCCGCTATCCTCCCGTTTGAATATTTTCCTGTGAATCTCCCGGATTTGTGCCTTCATTCCCGCTGTCCTTCTGTTTTAATATTTTCCTGTGAATCTCCCGTATTTGTATCGTATCAACATATATAGGCTGCCACTATGTAGTTAAATCAAATAAATAAATAAAGTACAATTCAATAATATAACAATATTTATTGAACTGGAGGGATTATAAATAAAATGTGCTCTAATAATAAATACATGTTCTTTTCTTTCTTCTCCTCATTGAAGAACCTTACATAAACTAACAGCTGAGCATCGTCAGACACATCAGTGGACTCATCTAAACCTATGCATGGTGACTTATGAATGACATCATCCAGCTGGGCACATCCTGGCTTCATATTTCCCTTTTCTTTGTGGCTGATGATGCTGATCTTGGTATTTCTTTGATTTTAGCACAAAACTCTTTTTGTTTCCCCTCAAATAAGGTTTCAGCTACTGCACTCATGCACTCCTTAAAGGTCCTGTATGCAAGAATAATGAATCCGTTCAGGGACTACATGTAGGCTTTTACAGCAGAAATCGCTTAAAATTGCCAGTTTGTGTGCAGGTTGTGGTTGAAGTTAAAACATGAGAGCTTCCCTGACTCTCTCTGTTGTGTAGAACAGCTTTTGGGCTGATTTCTCTTATATTTGAGTCGGGTCGGATTTCGCGGGAAAAAGGAACGAAGTGACATGTAAGCGTGGATAATTTAAAAATATATATTTTTTTTTAAATGTGCACTGATTGTTATTGTCTCAACCCACGGAAGAATCAGAATGCACTGATTCTTACATATAGTACCTGTTATGCGCAGTTTCGAGCAGTCATCTATTGTGGCTGGAGTTCAGGTTCAGGTTCTGGATTATCTGTAGCAAAGCAGCGAGCTCGGGAATCAATGTGACACCAGGCAGTATCACCAGGAATGATTCAAAGTTTATTTAGATACACAGAGCCTATATACAGTTTGCATGGGAAAAAAAGGAACATTTACATATAGACAACAACTCAACAAGGGAAGCAGACATAGAAAGGTCTCACGTTGAGACCTTGCGTGGGACCGCCAGTCCAGATAGAAGAGGCAACCTGTTCCCACAACAACAGCTGCGAGTGCGTCTCAGAGGCCTCCCGGGGCAAACAGATAAGAGTGAAGCTGACTAGTCACGTAGGTCAAACAGCAGAGTGGAAAGTTACCGGCCCACACGATCAATACATCCACAACTCCCAACAGTACTCATATCGGTATTCGGTATCGGCAAGTACCCAAATGTAATCACTTGTACTTGTAACTTTGTACTCGGGGTCTGAAAAAAAAGTTGGTATCGGTGCATCCCGTAGTTTGTACACAGATACTCAGGTCAACATTTTCCACAGCCCATTCTTGCAATGTTTACTGACTGATTCCGGGACTGATTTCCGTCGGCAGCAGCTGACGTCATGTTCTGTTTTAGCCCGCCTCTGGCCCGGCCTATATTCGAGAACACGATGGATTAGGTTTGATGTTGGGAACAACAGGAATAGCTAATGAGCATGTTACTCATTACCAGAGTACTCGCTGAGCAAATTCAAATTGTGCTCTCGCGAGAACTCTGGATTTCCAGGGTGTCATCTCTCCGCATGTATGTTTGTTTCTACTCGCAGTAGCGTCACGTGAGGTGACCTGATTGGGCTGCTAAGACAGTACCGTAAAGGCCGTTCAAATAGAAACTAAATTATAGGTGTCGTGAAATGCTGAAAACACTGTAATGTGATAACTTGGGCCGTGTGAGTTACAGTAAGCTTGGTTTACCTTTGAACTGTGATCACCCAGCAATAAAAGGTTTACAAAATAGGTAAGCGTATTAACAGTTCGAGCTCAGCTGGCTCTAAGCCAGTGAAGTTTATCTTAGAGATAGTGGCAAGCAAGCAGAATGGCTAACTTTGCTCAATGCTGTGACAGTATTTAAGGGTTGGTGGTGCTTGGAACATAGATGAGCTGGTTAGAATTAACTTGCTGATAGACAAAACTTGGTAATGACTATGAAGGGGTTTGAATCCATCCTTGGAGAAATTGGGGGCTTTGGATTCTTCCAAAAGCGCTTGATGGTGGTATTGCTTATTTTGAACATTTTTCTTGGTGTGGAGACATTTATTTCTGTTTTTACTGGACTGAACTTCCCACACCATTGCAACACCGACTGGATAATTGGCATTAGCCCTAACTTGACATATGAAAAGCAACTCAACCTTACCATCCCTGCTGGAGAAGATGAGAGGTATGACAGCTGCACCATGTTCACACCTGTGGATTTGGATTTGGAAACCATTGAAGCATACAGGATTAATAGTACCACAAAGTGCAATAAAGGATTGGTTTACGACAAGCCTGACACCACCTCCAGTTATGTAACAGAGGTAAGCGACTAAAATAATAAATGAGCTTCTCAGTCAAAACATTTGTTATAGTTTGGTTTATTTTATTTAACATTTGTGTAATTTGAATAACGTGTTGATTGAGATTAATTATTAATTATAGAAAATATCGGACAAAAGAATGTAACACCAATTTGTTCTGTGGCAGAGGTACTTAGGTACTATTTACGTTTCACAACTAATTGCATCCGTCGTGATAAACTACATTCCTAGAGTAATTGTCGCTAACTGTTATATGTATAGATCTTTTATTTTGATAGCAATCTGCTCAACAAGCCATGTTGTGGTATGTGAATATAGGTTGTTTTTGACAACATGATGGTATGCACTGATGTAAAAAAGGTGGAGAACCACATACAGGAGAAAGGAATGGTATACACACACCATCATTCAGATTGGCTGAAGAACATGATGGGGATGGTGAGCCGGATACTCACAAGGGAGCGAGCGGTAGGCAGGGCAGAGCACGTGAGGGCCGACACCACCAGTTGCAAAAATAAATCTGATTGTATGGCCGTGGATGAGAATTGATCCTCACTTGATTTATTCACTCAGTAAACATTTTCCAAATTACTTTATGGTCTGAATCGCTAGTGGGGGGGGTGAAACGCAGCTCGGCTGGTGGTGCTGAAAAGCCTTCATTGTGGTGGTAATGTACCATAACATTTGCCAACCACCATCAAGTAGAACAAAATGAAGCACCAACAACAACAAAAGTTAAAATAAAGTCAATTTCTCTGCAACTCGAACCTGCATTCTTTGACCAACTATTGGCAGGTGTGGTCCATTTCATTTAGGGCATTTGTACAATTGCTGTGGTCGATAAAGATAAGAATAGAACAGGTTTCAAGCATTCATAATTGCAAGGTTAATAGAACAGGTTTCATAATTGCTAGGTTGCCTGCATAATAGCTGGGATAAGAGCAGAAGTGCCATTCTGAGCGCATTACCAACATCTAAGAACATACAATATGCTAAACAATGCTGAGTAATTGTATTTAGTGCCAAGACGTACAAACATGCAAAAAGCTAGGGTTAGGAGAGGGAAGGCGGGGGGTTATGCAGAGTCCAGGTGGGTCTTGAGTCTCTTGTGGAAGCTGGTGAGCGACTCAGCCAAGAGCTCATTCCACCACTGCGGTGCCAGAACAGAGAAGAGTTGGGACTTGCAGAGCGATGTTTGCCTGTTCTTAGTGAAGGTGGTACCAGTCGTCTAGCCGAAGTTGTTGACCGGAGTGCTTGAGCTGGGGCGTGTTAGGGTTAGGGTAGGGACAGTTCTGCTGACAGCCTTGTAGGCCAGTACCAGTGTCTTGAATTTAATGTTATCTGGAGCATGCACAGTCTGCACGCTTGCTACATATGTGCACGGTACGCACAACCAAAGATAATTTCCCTATTTCACTTGGATCAGTTTAAGTTTGAACCAGAACTTTGACTCAGGCGATTTAATAATTTGCAGTACAAAACAATGTTAATAAAGTTTATTAATTAATAATCTTAATCTATATAAACATACAAAAAATGCCACATCAAAACCCCAATAGTACTCTGTCTAACTAACTAAGTTAAACAGAGGGCTATAGATCACTTAAATCTAGAAACTTCACATCACATTTTGAGTGTTGTTTGATTAAAATACTAACAAGAAGAACAATGATGCACCTTGGATTCCAATAATTTGGGATAAGACCATATACACTGAACAAAAATATTTTGTTCAGCAACACTTTTGTTTTAGCTTCAATTTTTCATGAGTTGAAAGCAAAGATCTAAGACTTTTTCTATGTACACAAAAGGCCTATTTCTCTCAAATTTTGTTCACAAACTTGTTTAAATCTGTGTTAGTGAGCACTTCTCCTTTGTCGAGATAATCCATCCACCTGACAGGTGTGGCATATCAAGATGCTGATTAGACAGCATGATTATTGCACACTTAGGCTGGTCACAATAAAAGGCCACGATAAAATGTGCAGTTTTATCTTGAAAAGAGACATTTATAGGCACTGAAGTATGGATTTCACAGATATGCAGGGGGGGTCAGAAAACCAGTCAGTATTTGCCTCACACAGTGCAACACATCTCCTTCGCATGGAGTTGATCAGGTTGATGATTGTGGAATGTTGGTCCACTCCTCTTCAATGGCTGTGCGAAGTTGCTGGATATTGGCAGGAACTGGAACACGCTGTCGTATACGCCGATCCAGAGCATCCCAAACATGCTCAATGGCTGACATGTCCGGGGAGTATGGAGGCCATGCAAGCACTGGGATGTTTTCAGCTTCCAGGAATTGTGTACAGATCCGTGCAACATGGGGCCGTGCATTATCACGCTGCAACATGCGGTGATGGTGGTGGATGAATGGCACAACAATGGGCCTCAGGATCTCGTCACGGTATCTCTGTGCATTCACAATGCCATCAATAAAATGCACCCGTGTTCGTTGTCCGTAGCATATGCCTGCCCCGTACCGTAACCCCACCGCCACCATGGGCCACTCTAGTCACAACGTTGACATCAGCAAACCGCTCACCCACATGACGCCATACACGCTGTCCGCCATCTGCCCGGTACAGTGAAAACCGGGATTCATCCGGGAAGAGAACACTTCTCCAAAGTGCCAGACGCCATCGAAGGTGAGCATTTGCCCACTCAAGTCGGTTACGACGATGAACTGCAGTCAGGTCAAGACCCCGGTGAGGACGACGAGCATGCAGATGAGCTTCCCTGAGACGGTCTCTGACAGTTTGTGCAGAAATTCTTTGGTTATGCAAACCAAATTTGTCATCAGCTGTCCGGGTGGCTGGCCTCAGACGATCTTGCAGGTGAAGATGCCGGATGTGGAGGTCCTGGGCTGGCGTAGTGTTCACACGGTGTTGCGTTTATATTTCTGTTCAGTGTAGCTGCCATATAGCAGGTTTGCTCCAGGTTAGGCTCACGGCATGAGTCGCCATGGTAACTGAACCGAATAATTCCGGCATTCCCTGAATTCTGACTTAACTTATCGGGTTAAATCGGAAATCCGGCTTCTTGAAATAGGGCCACTGGAGCGGATTTGCGTTGTTTGTTTATATGAATATAATTGTATTCTTTCTTCTCCTTGCTTAGTTTAATCTTGTGTGTGACAACAGAAGTTTAAATGAGGCAACACTGTCCGTTTACATGGTTGGACTTCTGCTTGGAGGGCTGGTATTTGGACCAATGTCTGACAGGTATTTATACTCGCATCCTGGAAACAAAACAGAGAGATGTACTATATATAAATATTTCCAAGATCATTAATTAAAGGTACTATAAGTAAGAATCAGTGCATTCTGAGCTCCGTGGGTTGAGACAATAACAATCAGAAACTAATATTAGTTCTAATCATCAAAAAACCTTGTACACATTTTAAAAAGCTATGAAATATATATATATATTTAAGTATCCACACTTAGATATCATTAGATATCATAAGATATCATAAGAGAAATCATCCCAAAAGCTGTTCTACCAACAGAGAGTCAGGGAAGCTCTCATGTTTTAACTTCAACCACAACCTGCTACAACCTGCTAGAACTAACATGTTTCTGATTGTTATTGTCTCAACCCACAGAGCTCAGAATGCACTGATTCTTACTTATAGTACCTTTAACTAATTAATTATATTATAAAATGTATAAAAATGTAGGATTTTAATAAACATAGTAAATTAAAAAAGGTAACGCGAAAAGTCTGGAATAGCATAAATTCATCATGAAATTTTGCATGAATAATGTCCATTGTTGTTTTTGCAGGTTTGGGCGTCGGTTTGTGGTCCTAGTGACGATGGTTATCCAAATCTTGTTTGGATTTGCCTCTGCTTTCTCACCAAACATCTATGTTTACATGTCTCTTCGATTTGGAGTTGCTACTGCAGTTTCTGGCATTTCACTCAATGTATTTGTCTTAGGTGAGTATAGACCTGTCAAATCAGTACAGTACAGTATACTGTCAGCAGGCAGATATTAAATTCATTATGCATTATTATTGCATGAATAATGAGTAATAAGTGAGTAATTAAGTTAATTAATCAGTAGTATTTATTTATGCAAGAAATTTCTTTTTTTTTACTTTTACAAAAGCAATGGACTGTAAACGATATACTCTAATTAAAAATAGTACATATTTGTAAAGCGGTCACAGAAACCAACTCTTCTGGAAGGTCTCGATTCTGACTAATAGTAGCATTTTCTTCTCACTCTCTTAATTACCTTTTACAGCAAATGAAAGGCAGACATCTTTCAGTTAAAGGTCTTGTATTTCTGTTGTGTTATTGCTTTAAAGGGGCGGAGTGGACCTGTATATCTAAACGAGGCTTCATCAGCCTCGCTGCCCTGAGCTTTTTTTCTGTTGGACTGATGTTGATGTCAGGAGTTGCCTATTTTATCCGTGATTGGAGGATTCTGCACCTGGTGTTCTCAAGCGTTTTCGTCCTGGTACTTCTAGCCGTATACTGGTCTGTAACCCCTTCTGTACTACAGTGTAACCCATCATCATCATAATATCACAATAGCCCATGTTATCATGTTTATCATCATGTTGATGTCATGTGGATGTCATGTGGTTATCTGTGAGTATATCTGTATGTCATTGTTATCCATGTTCCTATATACATCCTGCTGTGAAAATGAATCTCTACATGGGACAATAAAGACTATCGATCTACAGTATGTGGCCATGCATATCATGGCACATTAGTAGTAATTCCCTTTTGGCTATGAATGATTAGCCACAAGAGAAAGGAAAACCTTTGGGGTCAGGACCTCACCCAAGGGTCTGGAAACACATTTACACTTGGTGGTAAGATGGTAATATTTGGTGATGTTTGACCTGTGTGACCTTCCAGGCTCCTGCCTGAATCGGCCCGCTGGCTTATGACCCAGGGGAGGGTAAAGGAGGTGCAGAAGGAGGTCCTGAGGGCAGCCAGGGTGAATGGAAGAACAATCTCTAAAGCCGTGCTCAAGGAGGTGAGCTACCTGTACCACACTTTTACCTCCTCCAATAGCAAACACCTCCTCAGTCAATGAGTATGCTTGGTGGACATCAAAACAATCTTGACCTGTTCCTTGTTTAGTTGGAGACTGACATGGATCCTGAAAAGGGACCCAAAACATCAGACCTGTTGGACATTTTCAGGGTGTCATATTTAAGAAAGCGTGTTCTCATCATGAGCTATTTGTGGTGAGTAGGACTCATTAAAATGCATATTTGTAAGAAAATTATTTGAAACACAATCGAAAATCACAAATCATGACATTGAACCTTTGTGTTACAGTAAAATGTACATGCATTTGATCATATTTGTCCATTTAAACTTTACCTTGTGACCTTACAGGTTTGCCGCTTCTGTGGTGTACTATGGGATAAGCCTAAATGTTGGCAATTTTGGCCTGGATATTTATCTCACTCAGCTCATTTTTGGCCTTGTAGACATTCCTGCATGCTTGGGCAGCATTGTACTCATTCAGTACTTTGGGAGGAAAAAATGTCAAGCCGCGTCTATGTTCTTTACTGGCAGTGCGTGCCTTGCAATGCTGGCCATTCCAAATGGTAGCTATTATCCAAACACTCTGCATGTTAACTTCAGGTGAACGCAAATGTATAGCGCATATGTAATGATTCATTTTGACCCTCAGACCTTCCTGTGGCTATGACAATCGTCGCTGTACTTGGGAAATTTTGTTCCAATGCTGCCTTCTCTGTCATCTATGTTTACACTCCAGAAATGTACCCCACTACTGTACGGTAAGCTACAACAAAGCTACATTAAAGTGTAAAGTGTAGTGTAGGTAGATATGGATATACACAGTCAATGTGCACGTGGGTGTGCTGGCTGCAGAGGAACTTCCTGGATGTACAGAAAACGTATTGTGGATATCTGTTGAGTAGTGGGCTTGTAGAAGTCTTTACTTGTACTTTGAAACCAATCCCTCAATCAGTATATTAGTGTTACAAAAATATATTTCATTTGCATTCACATGTTTTTTTCTTGGTGCCTGTTGTTCCTTGCAGGCAGAGTGCGGTAGGCGTCAACAACATGTGTGCTCGCCTCGGAGGCATCCTGGCCCCTCTCATTAGGCTACTAGAGGTCTACCACTCTGCCATCCCTATGGTGTTGTATGGCACCCTTCCCTTAATAGGTGCTTTCCTCTGCTTCCTTCTGCCCGAGACGCTCAATATGGAACTTCAGGACCACATGGAAAAAAGGTCAGCCATTTACATTTACATTTAGGGCATTTGGCAGACGCTTTTATCCAAAGCGACTTACAAAGAGTACATTTGTTGAAGGAGACAGCAATATATCGCTGTGGTACATAAAGATAGGAAGAGAGACTTTTCGAGCACTCATATCTCCGAGACGAATAGAACGAGTTTCGTAATTACCAAGTTGCCTGCATAAGTAGCTGGGCAGGCATGCAATTCTGAGCATGTTACCGACATCTAAGAACATACAACATGCCAAGCAATGCTAAGTGCTATTAATAAATGCCAAGACGTACAAACACGCAGGTTAGTGCTAAGATTATCAGAGAGGGGGGGTTATGCAGAGTCCAAATGAAGTCTGAACAGGTGGGTCTTGAGTCTCTGGGGAGCGACTCGGCCATCTTGACATGAGCCGGTAGCTCATTCCACCAATGCGGAGCCAGAACCATGAAGAGTTGGGACTTGGAAGAGCAATGTTTGGCTGTTTTTAGTGAAGGTGGTACCAGTCGTTTAGCGGAAGTTGTAGAGTAGAGCGCTCTGGCTGGGGCGTAAGGTCTGACTAATGTTTGGAGGTAGGTAGGGGCCATTCCATTGACAGCCATGAAGGTCAGTATCACTGTCTTGAATCTAATGCGAGCAATTACCAGGAGCCAGCAATTACCAGGGCTTGATTGCAGAGGCGGGGAGTCCAGCCAGGAGAGAGTTGCAGTAGTCGAGACGAGTGATGACGAGCACTTGGACCAAGATCTGCGCTGCTTCATGTGTGAGGAAGGGCCGGACCTTGCAGATGTTGTAGAGAGCAATTCTACAAGATCGGTCCACAGAGGTAATTTTGGTGTTGCAGGACAGCTGGTCATCCAGTACAACTCCAAGGTTCCTTGCAGTGGGTGCAGGGGAGACGTAGGTGACAAGTAGGTCCATCTGAGGGCAGTCTTTCCCCAGTATGAAGAGAAGCTCAGTCTTGTCGAGGTTGAGCTTCAGGTGGTTGGCAGTCGTCCATCTGCTGATCTCGGCCAGGCATTTTGAGATGCGTGTTGCGATGTGGGTGTCTGAGGGAGGGAAGGAAAAGAAACAGTTGGGTGTCATCTGCATAGCAGTGATAGGAGAAGCCGTGAGATGTGATTACAGAGCCTAGCGATCTAATGTATAAAGAGAACAGAAGGGGTCCCAGTACTGAGCCTTGGGGGACTCTGGTGTCAAGGGTGCAGGGTCTGGACAGGGAGCCATTCCATGTGATCTGATAGGTGCGATCTGTCAGGTAGGAAGTGAGCCAGGATAATGCAGTTCCAGCAATGCCAAGCTCTGCCAGGGTGTAGAGAACAATCTGGTGGTTCACTGTGTCGATTGCGTCAGACAAGTCAAGAAGGATGAGCACAGATGAGAGAGACGAGCTTCTGGCATCACAAAGGGACTCTTACTGTGAGCAGGGCCGTCTCCATGGAGTGCGCGGCCTTGAAGCCTAACTGATGAGGGTCGAGCAGGTTGTTCTGGGAGAGATAGGACGATAGTTGGGTGGAGACAGCACATTGTAGGTTTTTGGAGAGGAATGATAGGAGAGATACAGGTCTGTAGTTTTGGGTGTCTGCGGTGTCCAGGGTGGATTTTCTTGAGGAGTGGCTTGATTCTGGCAGTCTTGAAGGCAGTTGGAAACAGGCCTGAATTGAGGGAGGTGTTAGTTAGGGTGGTGAGGAAGGGAAGGATGTCGCCCGAGATGTCTTGGAGAAGAGAGGATGGGATTGGGTCAAGGGGGCAGGTGGTGGCATGGTTGGATGTCACAAGCCTGTTGACTTCTACAGAGGAGAGGGGGTTGAAGCAGGTAAGGCTGGCAGGGGTGGGTGAAGGGGGAGGGAGGAAAGCAGCAGGGGTGAAAGAGGAGCTGATGTACTTCACCTTCTTTGTAAAGTAGGTGACAGTCATCAGCTGAGAGGGAGGAGGGAGGAGGAGGGGAGGGAGGGTTGAGAAGGGAAGAGAACATGGAGAAAAGTTTCCTGGGCTTGGAGGCAGAAGAGTTGATCTTTGTATGGTAGAAGGCAGATTTCAGTCCACATATATGGTGGTTTTACAACAACGTACATGGAGTGGCCAATGCGGTTATGGGTTCAAATCCCAATGCCCGGTCAGCGGTCTAAGCCTTAAAGATCTCCATTCTGTGTGATTACACACGCTATTCTCACCCAATCATGACAAAACATTGATGAAATGAAAGAAAATGTATAAGCCTACATGTATATGATGCGTTCAGCGTAGAGAACAAATGCAGCACAATTCAACTTAGCAGAACAGTGAAATTGCACCACCGAGCTTTGGATAAAAGTGCTCTATAAATGCAATTCATTTAACATTTACAATTGTCGAGGAGAGCAATTTTTTTTAACAAGAACAAAATAGACAAATATTACATTATTCAAATTTGTATTTCTGTTTTTTTAATTTAGAAACCAACTGGATGGGAGTTCTGATGCTGAAGCCTGTTAGAAGGAAAGTCATTCTCGCTCAATACTGGACCAATTTCTAAATTGTTAACCTGGAAATTCAGCTTCTTGAAACTGGGTCCCACTAACCAAATTCTGCATTTGCTTTCACTGTTTGTGTTGCAACCCAAAGCCATTGCCCCAACCAACCTTTCAACCAACCAATCCCATGATTGGGTCAAACCTTTAAAATCCTAATTGTAGTGGCTCTCCTAACAACCACAATTTAGACGCTCAGGTGCAGGGGCGGATTTAGATATGGGTGACATGGGCAGCCGCCCAGGGCACATTTTGTTGTTGTTTTTATACAGGTGACTTTTGCGCAATCTGTTTTCTATCGCTCACTTATCACGTCAATGATATGTCTATTATAAAACGGGTATCTGAAATCAAGCAATCTGATAGCTGGGATATAATAATCATATACCACGGCTATGATTCCTTTTCACAATTGGTATCACTCTGACTGTGAGGGGAAAACTAGTGCGAACCCTCTCTCCAGAGCGACCGACACTCGGTGACCGGAGAACGGATCCCTCTCTCCAGAGCGACCGACACTCGGTGACCGGAGAACGGATCCCTCTCTCCAGAGCGACCGACACTCGGTGACCGGAGAACGGATCCCTCTCTCCAGAGCGACCGACACTCGGTGACCGGAGAACGGATCCCTCTCTCCAGAGCGACCGACACTCGGTGACCGGAGAACGGATCCCTCTCTCCAGAGTGACCGACACTCGGTGACCGGAGAACGGATCCCTCTCTCCAGAGCGACCGACACTCGGTGACCGGAGAACGGATCCCTCTCTCCAGAGCGACCGACACTCGGTGACCGGAGAACAGATCCCTCTCTCCAGAGCGACCGACACTCGGTGACCGGAGATCAGAACCCTCTCTCCAGAGCGACCGACACTCGGTGACCGGACAACAGAACCCTCTCTCCAGAGCGACCGACACTCGGTGACCGGAGATCAGAACCCTCTCTCCAGAGCGACCGACACTCGGTGACCGGACAACAGAACCCTCTCTCCAGAGCGACCGACACTCGGTGACCGGACAACAGAACCCTCTCTCCAGTGACATTTTTTAATTCATAAGAAAAGAAAAATGCCGTGGCGACCACAGGGGTACGCCCCTGGTGGGGTCAAAGGAATATGGGGAAACATGCTGCGTGGGAATTGTGGTTAAGAAACGATGTTTGCATGTTCTAATCGTTGTGATACTGGTGGTGTGATTTGGGTGTTTATCTGTTTATCTGTGAATTATCCCCTGAATTTTCAATGATTGATGTCCAGGCAGTATTCACCATTGGTTGAAGGTTCCTATTTAATGAAGCTTGACGGTTTCCAGGACAATAACTTTGTTGAATGAAAATAATAAAGCAAAGAAACTGTAAACAACCTGATGATAATAGCAGGAAAACCCGTAAGAGCTCCCCGTCATCTAACCATAATGGACCTTTCCACCCTGTCAGTCACGCGGAGAATAATATCCAATAAGATTGCCTGATTTCTTAAGACCACGCCCCTTGCAACAGAGCCGCCATGATGTCCCACAAACAAAGCTTGTCCCGCGTTGTTGTGTTCATAGATTAGACTACAGCTACATTTAGTTAGAACAACATGGTTCTTAGATGCGCTTGGGGAACGTGCAATAATGACCACAGATATCCAGAGAGATTACAGGGAGCGCGTTTCATCCAGATTTGGAGTATCCATGCAGTCTGCAGGACTTGTTTTTAATACATGGATAGAGCTTATGTATTTTACATTTGGACAACTACATATGGCCTCATAGAGACATTATTAAAAACATGCCTGAAAACTTTAGAAAATAATCTCCTTCTACTTGAGTCATTATTGATGGTACTGAATGTAAGACCCAGGTGCCATCTGCACTGGCTTTACAGAGTCAGCTTTATAGTGACTATAAGTCAAGCACAACCCTCAAAGCATTGACTGGATGTGATCCAAGTGGTTCTGTCATTATTGTGTCTGAGTTATTTACAAGTGCTGTATCTGATAAGGTAATCACTGACCGCAGGTTTTTATGATGTAGTTAAAACAAGTGCAACAATCAAATGGTTGATAGCGACTCCACACATCAATGTACAGCAGCGCCGACACAAAAAGCTACAAAGCTCGCTAATTAGTTAAAATTCAAAGGTTTATTTGTCACCTATTTCAGTGTTCAGGTACATTGAGCAGTGACATGTTTTTTTCGCTAGGACCAGATTGCTACCGCGCCATCGTGTGATTAGCATAGCTAGGTGATTAGCCCATTGTAGCTAGTAGTTAGCAGATCTTAGGCTTATTTTCATTGTAAACACATCACTAACGTACTCACCCTGCTTTACATGAGCAGTAGGACTCCACGATGTCGTCCTGACGAATTTCAATGTGGAGTTTGTGAGGCGTTTGTGTCTTCAGCATAGATCACCAACACTTAGCATTAAGTGTTATGTTGTCGTCTGCTCCGTCCGAAATCCGAATGTCACGGATATATCCTTGTGTCAAATAGTTCAGGCCTTTCTGTAGAACTCTCTTAGATAAAGTAGCGGCATTTGGCAAATAACATACAGCGATATTGTCAGGAATCCTTGAGAGAGAATCATCAGCAGGGGGTCGTTGTTCAGTGGACATTACTAACATGCTGCAGAGCTGTGGGAAAGCTTGTGGGACATAGCAACAGTAACTAGGGGGGGCGGGACTTGCCGTTGAATAGGGAAAGGTCCATCAGTGATCTATTGCACCTGTGCCTATAGAGGTCTATTAGCTGCCACACCATCTAACACCGCCACCCAGTGGTCAACTTGATACAGGCACAAATAATAAACAGGCAAATACACAACAAATGGCTCTAACACGATTGGTTATTATTATATAATATTGGTTATTATTATAGAACCATATCTTCTTATAAAAAGGCAGTTAAAACATAAGCGGTAGAATTGACGTCAACAACAACTCAAATTCAGGTCCCAATTTCCTGTCGCAAACACAAACCTTTTTTCAGTTTTTTATCCCCAATATTATTTTTTGAGGAACAGGCCCTCTAATGCTCCTCGCCCCATAGCTCCCCTAGGCCTGGCAAGCCCTTCTCCAGCCATAAATGTCCTACTTATTTCTATGTTTTCTCAAGTGCTGGACTGGCAATGACTGAATTACCTGTTGCATGTAGTGTCCCTCAAGCAAAACAACCTCATAGACCACTGTTAGGCCCCTTAAAAATGACAAATAAGTCTGTTCAAGGTAAACAACAATAACTATTAGCTGACGAATGCTATGTCTATTCAATCAAATTACTCACAATGTACCCCTTAAATCTTAAATAAAAGTATGCTGACATTTGTTTTGTTTGGAGATTTTTATTTTTTTTACATAAACACCACAAAAACCACAGAATAAAAGCTTCCTGCCAAAACCATAACTACTTATGGTAATAGGAAAGATTTCTCATAAAGGTTTGGTTATAGCTTAGACTATGTATTTGCGTTAGAAATTTGATAGAGATCCAATTTATTTCATGTTGCCAACTGATTCTACAGGTTCAGTGAAATGACTCAATTAACTGATCTCTCTCTAATTGAGATGAGTCGCCATTTCATTTGGCATCAGTAACCTGAAGAAGTGAGCTGTCTCTGAGTCATGTGACACACAAAGTGAATGTAGTGGCTGGGGTGGAGCTAAGGAACAATATGAAGTATACAGTATGTAGAGAGAAAGGAGTGTAGTGTATTTTGTTGTGCTGATTTCCATTTTTGTTACACACAAAATAAGAGCAGATACAGCACAATTTTAGGACATTTCCGAAGGAGTTTTGATTGTTGCCTTTTTGAGGAGTATATATATTTGTATAATTTTGGCCTTGGACAGTTTCAACATGGACATTTCAATGGACTGGGATGGCTGAATCCTTTAATTGCAGTGTTTGCTATGAATATGCATTAGACATTTTTGTGGTAACTCAACTTGAGAATAAAGCTGATTCTTACAATCCTTAAAAATATACATTTATCTACAGCATGATTTGAGTAAAATGACAGATTATACATAATTTACAATTTTGTGCTTCCCATTGATGTGTTTTCCTGTAATTCACCATCAAAACTACCATCCTCTTCAATTCTGAAATAAAAAAAGTGAATTAACCAACACATACCAACACAAACACCTAAAACATAAAACCACCATATATGTGGACTGACCTTTGTTCGGTTTGGTCCTGAAGTTCCATATTGAGTGTCTCGGGCAGAAGGAAGCAGAGGAAAGTGCCTATTATGGGAATGGTGCCATACAACACCATAGGGATGGCAGAGTGGTAGACGTCTAGTAGCCTAATGAGAGGGGCCAGGATACCTCCGACGCGAGCACACATGGAGTTCAGGCCTACCCCGTTCTGCCTGCAAGGAACAAGAGAAACACATAGCTGGAACCATACCTGCCTTCCCTCCTGATCTTCCAGAGAGGTTTTCACTGTCCTCTCTCAAAGTCATCTGGATCTTAATTGTTTATAGTAATTGATCATAATTGTTTTTTTTAATATGCTGCATGTGTTTACATGGCTGGTTAACGTGGATCCTCTGTAATAGTTTGATATGATAAGTTACGATCCAATCATAATGCAATGGGATGACACAGGGATGGTTGTTCGATGAAGTTTCTCATCTAATCACATCGCAACATGATGAGACACAATCATTCAGAAGTTAAGAGGAAGAGGCAGAGGAGGCTTTATCTACAGTGTTTATAGTGCCCTCCACCTTTTTATGGAAATTAAGAAGAAATTGTATTAAATGAACAGTTAAATACTTAAAACCCTTCGCCTTATTTATAACATGGATGTATTTTTTCATGTATGTGATATTTGTTGTGTTTCCGGAGGCCTATACAGAACAGCCTGATGTATGTCTAGAGATCTTTTATCTCCCTGCTTCTTATTTTTTTAATTCACGTCCTTATTTAACATCCTATATGGCTGTAACTCTGATCGACTATTGTCATCCATCATCTTCTCAGGAGTGAGACTCTTTCAGCATTACATTACATTTGTCAACCAATCCCATGATTGGGTCAAACCTTGACCATATACGTTTATATTCGACCAAAGAGCAGTTACACGTTCTCATCGTTTGAAGTTCTTGCTTTTAGCTCCTCAGCTCGCATTAGGCAGAGAGATCACGGCATTGCAGACTCCTTTTTCTTGGCTGGAGTCTACCGCCCTCCGGGCCCTTATTCAATCTTTGTGGATGAGTTCTATGAGTTTGTGGCTGATCTTGCAACCTACTCTGACAATGTTCTGCTTATGGGGGATTTCAACATCCATGTGAATAACCCATGTGACTCTCTTGCGAAAGCTTTTCTGTCCATTATAGACACATTTGGATTCACACAGCATGTTCAGCTACCTACCCACACCGGTGGAAACACATTGGACCTTGTCCTGACTCGTGGAGTTGAAGTTACAGATTTAAGTGTCTCTCCTTATACTTCAGCTCTCTCCGATCACTGTCTACTCACTTTCCAGGTGGTTGTATCTTGCCCAAGGGACGACCGCCAGGCTACCTATAGCTGCCGTTAGTTGAGCTTGACAAGCTAATACAGGCATCTAAACAGACTACCTGTTTGCTTGACCCCGTCCCTACCAAGGTTCTAAAATAACTTTTCCCAACAGTTGGAACGGCTATGCTCAACATCATGAACCTATCATTGTCGACAGGCTCAGTTCCCTCTAGCTTTAAGTGTGCTGTGGTAAAACCTCTACTTAAGAAGCCTGGCCTCGACCCCGAAGCTCTCAGCAGCTATCGGCCCATCTCTAACCTTCCTTTCCTCTAAAGTATTGGAAAAAATTGTAGCTAGCCAAATCATCAATCACCTGACGGCAAACAACTTATTTGAACCATTTCAGTCTGGTTTCAGGAGCCTATGAAAACCGCTGTGACCAGAGTGGTAAATGATCTCCTCCTTAGCATGGACAACAATGCAAGCTCCCTGATGGTGTTGCTTGACCTCAGCGCCGCTTTTGACGCAATTGACCATCGCATCCTCCTTGAGCGTCTCGAACACTACGTCGGCATCAAAGGCACTGCTCTTCACTGGTTTAGATCCTACCTCTCAGACAGATCACAATTTGTTGTCTGCAAAGGATCAAAATCGAAGCATTGCAACTTAAGCTTTGGTGTTCCCCAGGGGTCGGTCCTTGGTCCACTGCTCTTTGCAATCTACATGCTCCCTCTTGGCGATATTATTCGCAGCTTTGGCATTAACTTTCACTGCTATGCGGACGACACCCAAATCTACATTCCCATTGGATCAAAAGACTCCCCCCGGCTCCAACAGATCCAAAAGGTTGAATCCTGCCTCGCTGCAATCAAAAGATGGATGTCCCAAAATTACTTGCAGCTTAACACGGGGAAAACTGAGATGATTATCTTCGGCCCGAAGCATAAACAATCACAACTTGATGACGTCACACTCTGCCTTGAGGGATCCACTATTGCCCAAAGCTCCTGCGTCAAGAATCTTGGTGTTCTGCTTGATCCCACGCTTTCTTTCGATCAGCATGTCAAAAGTATCACCAGAACTGCTTTCTTTCATCTTAGAAACATTGCCAAGATCAGACCAATGCTATCCGCTGCAGACGCAGAGACACTCATCCATGCATTTCTATCATCCAGACTGGATTACTGTAATGCACTGTTCTCTGGCCTACCGAGCTCTACTACAAAAAGCCTCCAGCTCGTACAGAACGCTGCTGCTAGACTTTTAACGAGAACTAGGAAGTTTGACCACATTACTCCTATTCTCACTTCCCTCCACTGGCTCCCAATAAATGCCAGATCAGATTTTAAGGTGCTACTTCTTACCTACAAGATCCTGCATGGGTCCGCACCATCGTACCTGAAGGACCTTATTGTTCCCTATTGTCCTTCTCGGCCGCTCCGGTCCTCAGGAGCTGGCCTTTTATCAATTCCAAAAAAAAATCAGCAGGAAACGTTCTCTTATCGAGCACCCTGTCTGTGGAACAGTCTGCCACCTGTAATCAGGGAGGCTGACTCTGCTGAGATATTTAAGGCGAGACTAAAAACCCACCTATTTACCCTCGCCTTTGGCTGCTAGGAGTGCCCCTCAGCTCTAATTTACAGCTAAATCAATACCATTAGCACTAGCCTACCCTAGCTGCCGATGGGTACTAGGTCTGAGGACACTTGTATGTTCCCTGCTTACTGTGCTCCATCTAACCTTCATGTTGTCTCCATTATCTAGGGTGCTGCAGTTATCGTGACTGGATACCTGGCCACCTCACCTGACGGCTACCAGCTTGCTCTCCAGCCAGCACCCCATCACATTATTACTATTTAATTTACTATTTGTACTTTGTCATTTGCACTTTGTCATTTGCATTTTGTCATGCTTTGTTACCCCTGTTTTTAAATGCCCGTATGACACCCATTGCACTCTGAACCATCCCTGGAAGGAGGGATCCCCCACTCTGAGGTTCCTCCTCGAGATTTCTTCCTTGTTAATTAAGGGAGTCGTTTCTTGCCCTTAGGGGGGCGGGGCTAGGGGGGTGTCATTTGGCCCATAATAATCTGGCCTGTAAAGCCCTTTGAGACTGTCTTGTGATTCAGGTCTATACAAATAAAATTGAATTGAATTGAATTGAATATTCATATCTTCCTCTAAAAAGGAGGGGGAAAACGTTGGGGGTAGAATTGACATCAACGACATCTCAAACTCCCGCCCTGACTTCCTGTCATGAACATTTTTTTGTATGGGTAAATTATTAGAAGAAGGAAAGGAAAGCTTTTTTGGTGGATTACCTGAGAATAGTGGGGTACAGTTCTGCAGTGAATACATAGACCATGGTAAAGGAGGAGGTCCCAGCATACTTCCCAAGCACAGCAATTGTCGTTACAACCTCAGGAAGGTCTATGGGGGGAAAAAGTCCTCAGCAATCATTGCATCAATATGAAGCTATCAGTTGATGTTAGCATACAGAAGGTTTAATAGTAATAGACTAATAGTTACCCTTTGGAATAGCAAGGATCACAAGGCAAGCAGCGCTACCAAAGAATAAGGCCCCAGCCTGACATTTTCTCCTCCCAAAGTACTCAAGGAGTAAAATACTGCCCATGCGTGCAGGGATTTCTACAAGGCCAAATATGAACTGAGTGAGGTAGATGTCCAAACCAAAATTGTCGACATTTAGGCTTACTCCATAATACACCACACTTGTTGCAAACCTATTGACAGAACACACAGATCATCATTCCAATGTTGATGAAGGAAAAGGCAAGAATGCACAATTGTCACGATTTGGAATTTGCATTGTGTTTCAAAATATCTATCCTGGAAACTTTCAACAAATTCCTGAGCGATACTCACCACAAATAGTTCATGATGAGAACACGTTTCCTTAAATAGGACACCCTGAACATGTCCAACATGCGTCCCGTTTTTGAAGCGGTGTTCTCAGTCTCCAACTAAACAAGGGTCAAGATTGTTTTGATGTCCACCAAGCATACTTATTGACTGAGGAGGTGTTTGCTATTGGAGGAGGTGTGGTACAGGTAGCTCACCTCCTTGAGCACGGCCTCAGAGATTGTTCTTCCATTCACCCTGGCTGCCCTCAGGACCTCCTTCTGTGCCTCCTTCACCCTCCCCTGGGTCATAAGCCAGCGGGCCGATTCAGGCAGGAGCCTGGAAGGTCACACAGGTCAAGTTTTTGGCATGCTCCGCTCAGAATCACTGACACAGAATGCATGCAAACAGTAGAATGCAGAATTGTATTTTGGCCTTCATGGGTGCACTGTCATAGGCTACAACAGGCTTAGGGTTACACTGTAGTACAGAAGGGGTTACAGACCAGTATACGGCTAGAATCACCAGGAGCAGAGGGCTTGAGAACACCAGGTGCAGAATCCTCCAATCACGGATAAAATAGGCAACTCCTGACATCACCAATAGTCCAACAGCAAAAAACGTGTGTGCAGAGATTGTGACGAAGGCCCGTTTAGAGGTACCAGTCCACTCTGCCCCTTTAAGGTAGGAACGTGATAAAAATCAGAAAATGTTAGTAAATGTGAATGAAAGTTATTTTCTTGAGAGACAGGCCAGTCATCCAGTAATTACCCAGAAACACATCCACTGGCATGATCAACGGAAAACAGAGAATTAAAAAAAACACTCAATGTAAACCGTCAGTTGCTTTTACTACGATGGTACCTAATTACTCAGAAGTCTCTCAAATAGTGGCCAATGAACAGATTCATTTCTCAGCCAGCTTCTCTTCTGACTATTAAATGGTCATTTTTTTCTTGAACATTATATGAAGCTAAATGAACATAGATGTGTGAGTGGATGAATTAGAAAGAACACACAGTAGGTGGCACCACTCATGAGATTTCCACAGACAAAAGCTTGTTAATTTTCCATACAATACTGCCGCAGAAAAATTGTTTGACACCTTTACTTTGAACCCATATTGTTTCCCCTCGCCTGCCATAGAAATCCTACAACAAAAACAAATCATGTAAAAAGTCCACACTCACCTAAGACAAAACCATTGATTAAAAGCCCAGAGACTGCGGTAGCAACTACAAATCGAAAAGCCATGTAGACATAGATGTGTGGTGAGAAAGCAGAGGCAACGCCAAAAAGAAGTTGGATCCACATCGAGAGCAGGACGACAAATCGACGACCAAACCTGCAAAAATGAAAAGGTGAGAATCATGGACATTTCTAAACAAAGTATCGTAGGCCTCAATTTTACAGTAATATATAGTATTGATATTGAAACTAAGACTGACAATTTGTTTTCAAACTGACAGAGAATAATTGTACTGTATTTTTGTGTTTTATAGGTTCATTACATATTGAGTCCTGTCAACGACTGCTGTGTCGGCCTACCTGTCAGCCATCGGTCCAAACACCAGCGCTCCGACCAGGAGACCTGCCATGTAAACCGACTGTGTTGCCTCATTTAAATAGCTGTTGTCACACACTAGATCAAACTGAGCACAAGAAAACGGCACAATTTATAGATCCTCAATTTCGTAGTCGAGGCAAGGCATGTTAATTCTACTACTACGACTCTTTTACTACAAAACTTCAGATTGGATAATTGGGGAATTTTCAATCATGTTAGCCTACCTCTGTTACATAACTGGAGGTGGTGTCAGGCTTGTCGTAAACAAATCCATTATTGCACTTTGTGGTACTATTAATCCCGTATGCTTCAATGGTTTCCAAATCCAAATCCACAGGTGTGAACATGGTGCAGCTGTCATACCTCCCATCTTCTCCAGCAGGGATGGTAAGTTTGAGTTGCTTTTCATATGTCAAGTTAGGGCTAATGCCAATTATCCAGTCGGTGTTGCAATGGTGTGGAAAGTTCTGTCCAGCAAAAACAGAAAGAAACACATCCAAACCAAGATTAATGTTCAAAATGAACAACGTTACCAACAAGCGCTTCTGGAAGCATCCAAACCCCCCGATTTCCTCAAGGATAAGTCCAAACCCGTTCATAATGGTACAGGATTGTGTGCGCAGTTGCATGTATATTGTAGTGTGAGAAGGTCCCATACCTGTCAGCAATACCACGTGTAATAATTAACTGCTCTATTCTGATAACCATCGTGAAAGTGAGTGCAGGGACAACGGCGTGTGAGTAATAAAGAAGTAAATAACCTTTTCTATACCAGGAATCAGGAACCTCTGGCTCTATATTCATAGGCTACATGGCCCTTCTACTGATTGCATAAGGCTGACCAACTGACCAACGCTGAAAATAGGTTGTATTACCAAAATTAAAGTACATTTTACAGAAAACAGTTGTCACTGCTATACACGCCACTTGAAGTGGCGTGTATAGCAGGGCTCCTCCAAAGGACACAGCTGGTAGTTAGTAGACAATCTGGTTTATTGCAGAGTTTGTAGTAGTTTGTGAACAGAGCAGGAGGTAGCATGCTAGCACTCTCCTGAGTGTGTGTGGTGATGGCTGGTGACCTGTGGGCATTGATCAGCTAATGAACCTCAGGTGTGCAGCTGCTTAAACCAGCCACACACACACACTCCACAATTGCATACATGTCATTCGATAAAGTTCAACAACATCGATTACAATAATCTACAATAGAAATATAGATAATTAACCTCAAGAAAAGGGAATCTGACGAGGTAGGAAGATTCTCTCCAGCCTAAATGATCATGTCTAATTCACAACAAATGGATATCTTCCGTGAAAAGGTTGAATGCTAACACTTCTTAAGCTCTTCTAAGAACAATTTCAAGTAATTCAATGTTTTATGGCTCTGCCAACTGAAAAGTATTTTTGTTAGTTGATGTTTCATTGGTGTTGACGTAAACTGCTGTAAGTGGGTTTTTTCACTGTTATGTATATTTTTCTTATTACTGCCAGTCTCTTTGCTATGTTTTGCCCTCATTTATGACTCTTCATCTCATTTATGACTCTGAGTTTCACTGTTCAGAATGACATTGTGTTATACTGTGTTACGAGATAAATAAAAACATCGCTCTTCCAAGTCCCAACTCTTCACGGTTCTGGCTCCGCAGTGGTGGAACGAGCTCACAGCTCATGTCAGGACAGCCGAGTCGCTCGCCAGCTTCCGCAAGAGACTCAAGACCCACCTGTTCAGAGTTCACCTGGACTCTACATAACCCCCCTCCTTAACAAGAGACTCAAGACCCACCTGTTCAGCTGCGTGTTTATATGTCTTAACATTTATTAATGGCACTTAGCATTGTTGTTCATTCTCAGATGTTGTATCATGCTTAGAATCGCACGCCTGCCCAGCTACTTATGCAGGCAACTTGGCAATTATGAAACTCGTTCTATTTGTCTCGTAAATATGAATGCTGGAAAACAGCTCTATTCTTATCTTCAGGTACCACAGTGATATATTGCTGCCTCTCCTTCAACAAATGTACTCTTTGTAAGTCGCTTTGGATAAAAGCGTCTGCCAAATGCCCTAAATGTAAATAAAACACTGACTTGTTCTTGTTCTGTTCACTAAAATAAATCTCTAAGATGAAGTGACCCATAAACTGGTGACACAGGGGATGTGTTTTTAATAAGCAGCCATTCTTAAATATGATATGAGTGTGAGAACACTTCATTGACTAAGCTCAGGACTAAAATCGTTAGACCCGGACAAGCCTTGTATTGTGTTGCCAGAAGTGGCAGAATCACAGTCATGTGTTCAAAGCAGATGAATTTGAAGCGTTGTGAATAAGCCACATTTGAGACGTTACACTACGGGTCTTGCAAAATCAGAAGCCAAATATTTTTTTCCTTTCCTGTAATTTTCCATTACACTGCTACAATCCATAATCGTATCATAGGACAGAAAGAAGAAAAAAACCAAATCTAAAATGAAACAGCTTGTATAAAAACAAATTAAAGCCAAATGTTCTTATTTACATTGAAGTTAAGTCAAGTACTAATTGTTCCATCCCAATAAGCAAATATGCACGTTAAAGTCGTTGAGAATCGGATTCCAAACAAAGAAATCACCTAATAAACCGACAGATGTACAGCACACGCATTTGCTCACACAACACTTGTGGCTTCAGTGACGCTGACATTTTTTTATTTGCAAACATTTAAATATATTTACTTTGATGAGAAAGGTCCTAATCCAGCATACAGTACATCTGGGTGGACACTCCCACTCATGATGTCATAAGGGGGAGATTCTGAAAACGCTTGGAATGGCTTATCACACTCCCACCTGGTGGTGAAATAGCGAGGATGTCCTCTATGTGGACGGCACCGTGTGTGGACCGCTTACCTATGACCAAATCCCTGCCGTCCACTAGGCCTGCGGACACCAGCTCCTGGGCGACGCCATCCGCAGTGTCTGAGAAGAGGGAGAGAGAGCAACAAAATAGAGAGAGAGAGAGAGAGAGAGAGAGAGAGAGAGAGAGAGAGAGAGAGAGAGAGGCAGATATAAGTTGGAATATACAAGTAACTGCTTGTATTTGGAAACAGTGTTTTTGTCTTTTTAGGCTTTTACAAAATCTTACTGACCTCTTCCTGGCATGAATTTGAATTCGGATGTCATTCAGATCCTTCTTTACATTTCTGCAACACAGGAAGAAGATAAATAAAAACCTTGATTTTTCATTTAGAACTGTCCAGAACGGGGTCTGGAAGTTGTGTATGCGACTTCCCACGCAAAATGTGTGATCTATAAAAACCTAACATACATAAACTCTGAGCCGTGCATACACACATTCTGGAGACAGGGGGAAATTGGCGAGGCAGACGGTGAGGTGGTGAATTGAAGCCAGATTGTACAATAGCCAACATTGATTATAGATCCACGTTATCATAAACATTCATAATTATCATGTACTTCATTTGTACTTGCGCTTGTATATTTGTATAAGGCCCGGCACGGGGACCGCAACCTGGGCAGTGGGTTGGGAGTTGGCTGGCCTGGGCGGCACCGGAGCCTGGCCCGCGAGGTCGTTGGAGGTGACTTGAGGTCTCCGAAGGCTGGAAGACCTAGGGGAGAAATTACAGCAACTTTGTATACAGTATACTGTATATATATATGTACAGTATATATATGTATCCATCAGGACTGCTTTGTTTGGGAATGGAATCTTAATGACCACGTTACCAACCAGACCAAAACAGAGGAGATCGATGGAGACAGCAACATCAAAATAAAGCAAAAAATATATATCGTCCACTTTTGCCAAGGTTGCATAATAACATTTGTGTGTAACCTGGATTATGTATTTAAACAGCTTCAATTATGATTTTGAAGAGCTTATTAATGTGTATTCATAAGTGGCATATTAATGCCCCAATAACACCAAAGTAAAATGTGTTAAAGTACCAATTATAGATTTTGGGATTCGAGACATAAACCAGTGACAACAATTCAGAGCAGAGCATTGAATAAAAAAAACCCAAACAAAACATGACAAGCAGAATTATTATTTGGAAGATAAAAGCAATCACACAATGATATGGTCATATTCCACCCGTCTGTGAAGGAAAGCCATGATAGAATAGAATAGAACTTTATTTATCCCGAAGGAAATTCTTGTGCCAGGTTGCATAGCGATACAGTACAATAAAACAATATGGAAAACAACAGAATGATAAAATAAACTAACGGATTTACAAATTTACAGTTAAAATATACAAATATGTAGGCAAGATAAGATATTCCGACGACGAAAACAATTTGGCATAATTGAAGTGAAATATTGGACATGACATTAAGAATATTGTACATGAGAGGAGATGAGAGGTGGTGTTATAGATAATATTTATAGACAACATGATAATAATAATAATAATAATAATAATATAGCACATGATAGAGTATTGCACATGATGTTGGACAGTAATATTAATATTGCACATAAAACTGGGGAAAGTGCACATGATGTTGAGAGGTAATATGGAAAGATTTTTAATGTAGTGATGCCTTCTTCACCTAGCAGGCCATCTTGGTTGGAACCTGGGGGATTGAAGGCGGGTTCTGCGGAAGGCACTGACGCCAAAGTCTACAGAGACAGAGACAGAGACAGAGAGAGAGAGAGAGGGGACACAATTCAGCGAAAACAAAACTTGCAGAACAATTGTTCGAATGGATATGGACGAATATTTGCATAGTAGCTATGTAAACTGTCTTGGGAGGTCGGTTCATCACGAGGCCGCTGTGACACAAAAGGTTGGACTAATTCCCGCAGACTAAAGACTAAAACGACCCCGGCACCCAGCGGCCATTTTCCTTCGGAGACCTCAAGTCACCTCCAACGACCTCGCGGGCCAGGCTCCGGTGCCGCCCAGGCCAGCCAACTCCCAACCCACTGCCCAGGTTGCGGTCCCCGTGCCGGGCCTTATACAAATATACAAGCGCAAGTACAAATGAAGTACATGATAATTATGAATGTTTATGATAACGTGGATCTATAATCAATGTTGGCTATTGTACAATCTGGCTTCAATTCACCACCTCACCGTCTGCGTCGCCAATTTCCCCCTGTCTCCAGAATGTGTGTATGCACGGCTCAGAGTTTATGTATGTTAGGTTTTTATAGATCACACATTTTGCGTGGGAAGTCGCATACACAACTTCCAGACCCCGTTCTGGACAGTTCTAAATGAAAAATCAAGGTTTTTATTTATCTTCTTCCTGTGTTGCAGAAATGTAAAGAAGGATCTCAATGACATCCGAATTCAAATTCATGCCAGGAAGAGGTCAGTAAGATTTTGTAAAAGCCTAAAAGACAAAAACACTGTTTCCAAATACAAGCAGTTACTTGTATATTCCAACTCCATGTTATCAGGAACTTATATCTGCCTCTCTTTCTCTCTCTCTCTCTCTATTTTGTTGCTCTCTCTCTCTCTGTCTCTGTCTGTCTCTCTCTCTCTCTCTCTCTCTCTCTCTCTCTCTTGTTGCTCTCTCTCCCTCTTCTCAGACACTGCGGATGGCGTCGCCCAGGAGCTGGTGTCCGCAGGCCTAGTGGACGGCAGGGATTTGGTCATAGGTAAGCGGTCCACACACGGTGCCGTCCACATAGAGGACATCCTCGCTATTTCACCACCAGGTGGGAGTGTGATAAGCCATTCCAAGCGTTTTCAGAATCTCCCCCTTATGACATCATGAGATTGTTATTATGCAGTCTGCTACTGGGTATGTTGTTGAATACTGAATACTCTTTTTATTTTCTTGGCGTCTAGCTCGTGTGCTTGGTTTTGACTCAGCACTTTGTGTAGTCTCTGTATTAATACCTGCAGCGTCAGGCCTCACAGAGGAGCTCAGAGTGTCGTGTTGGATTCACACGTGCAGTAGAATGAGGCCACTCTGTCCGGTGAAACTCTGAGGTCATACAAGGAGATGGTGAAGCAATATGGAAAATCCTTCCTGGAAAATTATCTCCTTATGTCTACAGAAGGAGCCTGACAAAAGGTGTCCAGACATACCACCCAGTTATACTTTATATTATCAACAAAGAACTTTAATTTCATTACTTTCAAATAGGTATGCTCCTTACGACTAATTTCACTGATGTCACACACATCCTTGTGATGTCACACACGTCCTTGTGATGTCACACATGTCTCATGTCTCTCACATGCCTGTGTGTGTGTGTGTGTTTATGATGGTTTGTCCGGAGGAGGAGCAGCAGTCGAAGGCTGTTTGCACACCCAGGCGACAAGTGCGCTTCTCCTTCCCGCTCGAAGTGTCCACGGCCAGGGTTGTCCTTCTGCCACCACGATACACATGGCTGTCCCCTAACAAGGAAGGGGCTCTCTCTCTCTCTCTCGGGTCCCCACGAGGACAGACATGAAACACATTCACACACACATAGCATAGGATGAGGGCGGGCGAGAGACCTGCAGAGAGATGTAGGGAGAGAGGGAGACGAGAAGGGAGTGGAGGGGAGGAATGCAGGATTTGGCGAGCTGTGAGGTACAGGTGGTTGGAGCCTCCTCAAGGGTTAGACGCTCATCTTTGTGAAAGAGAAGTGATAGACAAGAAGGGTGTGTAGAGAAGACGCGACAGCTACGAGGGAGTGTACGACGTCTTCTTGTGTCGATCCCTTCTAATGGAGAGTAGGCCAGATGGCGAGTATGACTGAGTGTGATTTACATTACTGTGTAACCGGGTAGAGTGATTTATGTATACTCGTGAGCGTATATACTGCTTGGATCTTTAACTCACGCTCTCACGCAACGTCTCTAGAATTTCGCGATACTGGGTTGATAGTTACTCCTAATTTGACGTAAAAAGACCGTCCGAACCGTATGCTACGTCATAATCACGCATTCTGATAGCACAACGTCTATCGTCCTCTCTCTGTCGCTATCTGTGCGCACGTCCTTAGCTATACACGTGCTTGACTCGCTCTGGGCGATTGTCGTTAAAAGATGCACCAACAAGTCTATAGACAAGTCTATGTGGTACTGAGAGCTAGCTAAGTCGACCGGCTAAAATAGAGCTACATTGGACCCAAGTTTCAATTGTTTACAAGCACTTAAACATTGGACACACACATACACACAGACCACTGAGATTAGAGTTGAGGTTTCCAGAGAGTCCTATTCCTGGAAGCCATGTGCAGTAACTTCTACTGACCAAATCAAGTGTCATAATCAACACTCACAGTGCACTACTGATTAACCCTCTGAGTGGACCAATTACATCGCTAATGAATTAAAATGAACTTTAACTGCTGATTTGATATTCGGTTTCTTTTTAATCACAAACTGATCCCTCACAACTTTCACAGTCTTTGCGGCATTTCCTCTCACGCCCCTATTTTATCTAGATCCATAACTGAGTCCATATATAATAATTTCACTCTTCTTGGAGTAGAGTTGCATTCTCAATCTCGTGCCCCCTATGGTTGTAATCCGGCTCATTTAGTAAATTGTTTGCCAATCCATATGCAGTATTATGATGAGTCTAATGTGATGTGTACTCTCAGACTCATTGGACCACGCATTAAAATTGACCCTGTACTAGAAGCGTTGCCATCTTACAGCCTGATAGTAGTGAAAAGCTGCCAGATACTTCGTAGACTCGAGATGCTCTTTGTGAGTTAATGTAGTGCTTAGTCCAACCTTTTGTGTCACAGCGGCCTCGTGATGAACCGACCTCCCAAGACAGTTTACATAGCTACTATGCAAATATTCGTCCATATCCATTCGAACAATTGTTCTGCAAGTTTTGTTTTCGCTGAATTGTGTCCCCTCTCTCTCTCTCTCTGTCTCTGTCTCTGTCTCTGTAGACTTTGGCGTCAGTGCCTTCCTGGCCACAGGCGGCGACATCACAAGGAATAAGGTCCGCAAGACGTTTGTGGGGACGCCGTGCTGGATGGCCCCGGAGGTCATGGAGCAGGTGAGCGCCGTAACAGCGGCACGTCAGGGAGAACCGACAACAAACATGAAATATGATGTCGAATATGATTCTTTGATCACAAGATCAATAAATCAAAGATCAACAGGACAACATTTGGAATTCTATTCCAAAAGAAAAAAAACCTGCTCCTTTTTCTGTAAAGACTGTAGATAGTGTGGATATTTGATTCTTTGGTTATTTGTATTTGTTCTGTTGCACATTCCGCTGGGCATCACCACTTCTTCATTTCACTGCATATCCTGTATGTGTATGAGACCATGAAAGTTCTTGAGCTTGAATCTTGAATCTTGAAATGACGACTGATATCTCATGATCAGGAGATCATCACCCTTTACCTCCTGAGGATCATTATAATAATGCTTATACCTTTTCTATTGTGTATGGGGATTGTTATTATGCAGTCTGCTACTGGGTATGTTGTTGAATACTGAATACTCTTTTTATTTCCTTGGCGTCTAGCTCGTGTGCTTGGTTTTGACTCAGCACTAAATTATAGGTGTCGTGAAATGCTGAAAACACTGTAATGTGATAACTTGGGCCGTGTGAGTTACAGTAAGCTTGGTTTACCTTTGAACTGTGATCACCCAGCAATAAAAGGTTTACAAAATAGGTAAGCGTATTAACAGTTCGAGCTCAGCTGGCTCTAAGCCAGTGAAGTTTATCTTAGGATTGGTTTACGACAAGCCTGAAACCACCTCCAGTTATGTAACAGAGGTAAGCGACTAAAATAATAAATGAGCTTCTCAGTCAAAACATTTGTTATAGTTTGGTTTATTTTATTTAACATTTGTGTAATTTGAATAACGTGTTGATTGAGATTAATTATTAATTATAGAAAATATCGGACAAAAGAATGTAACACCAATTTGTTCTGCGGCAGAGGTACTTAGGTACGATTTACATTTCACAACGAATTGCATCCGTCGTGGTAAACTACATTCCTAGAGTAATTGTCGCTAACTGTTATATGTATAGATCTTTTATTTTGATAGCAATCTGCTCAACAAGCCATGTTGTGGTATGTGAATATAGGTTGTTTTTGATAACATGATGGTATGCACTGATGTAAAAAAGGTGGAGAACCACATACAGGAGAAAGGAATGGTATACACACACCATCATTCAGATTGGCTGAAGAACATGATGGGGATGGTGAGCCGGATACTCACAAGGGAGCGAGCGGTAGGCAGGGCAGAGCACGTGAGGGCCGACACCACCAGTTGCAAAAATAAATCTGATTGTATGGCCGTGGATGAGAATTGATCCTCACTTGATTTATTCACTCAGTAAACATTTTCCAAATTACTTTATGGTCTGAATCGCTAGTGGGGGGGGTGAAACGCAGCTCGGCTGGTGGTGCTGAAAAGCCTTCATTGTGGTGGTAATGTACCATAACATTTGCCAACCACCATCAAGTAGAACAAAATGAAGCACCTTATGACAACAACAAAAGTTAAAATAAAGTCAATTTCTCTGCAACTCGAAGCATACCAACTAT
>PIJE02002205.1:0-57500 GCA_002895965.2 Coryphaenoides rupestris
TCTAAAAAATCTGTGTGCGTGGAGATCTGGTGAACGGAGCCATCTGTGGACATGATACCCAGCGTGTATCCGCAGGAGAACCGGCGGGCAGCTCTTCCTAGTTGGTCGTCGCCCTTCCTCTCCTATCACTGGTCGGCCGGGGGTCATGCTCCATGGAGTACACACTGCTTCTAACACACTCTAATAGACACTAAGACCTAATTACACCACTGCTGCTACACACCTCTAATAACACTAACCACTACTTTACACAATTCTAATAGACACAACACACTACCACACACTCTAATAGACACAAACCACACTACCACCAACTCCTAATACACACTAACACACTACCACACACTTAATACACACTAACACACTACCACCACACATCTATACCACACTAAACCACACTACCACACACTCTAATACCACCTAAACACACACTCTAATACACACTAACACACTACCACACACTCTAATACACACTAACCACACTAGCCAACCACTCTAATACCACACTAACACACCACATCTAATACACACTTAAACACAAACTACCACACTCTAATACACACTAAACCACTACCCACACACTTCTAATACACACTACACACACACTCTAATACACACTAAACACACTACCACCACACTCTAATACACACTAAACGACACTACCACAACACTCTAATACACACTAACACACTACCACACACTCTAATACACCTAACACACTACCACACACTCTAATACACACTAACACACACTCTAATAACACACTCACACCTACCCACACACTCCTAAGACACCAAACCGACATACCACACCTTCTGAATACACAACTAAACACACTTACCACACACTCTAATTAAGGACACCGAACACACATACTATACACTCGAATACACACTAACACACTACCACACCACTCTAATACACACTAACACACACTCTAATACACACTAACACACTAACCACACACTCTAGACACAAACACAATACCACACACTCTAAATACACACTATACACACTTACCACACACTCTAATTACGACACGAACACAGCCATACTATTACACTCTAAATACACACTAACACCACTACCACACGCTCTAATACACACAACAGCACTACCACACGCTCTAATACACACGAACACACTACCACCACTTCTAATACACACTCAACACACTACCACACACTCTAATACACACTACACAATGGCGTTCTAATGATACTTACCACACACTCTGATACACACTAAACACTACCACACACTCTAATAGAACTACGCACACACTCTAATACACACTAACACACTACCACACACTCTATACAACATAACACACACTTTAATTAACACACTACCACACTCTACCACATGCTCTAAATAGAGATATTACCACACACATCGTAATACACACTACACACTACGCACACACTCTCATACACCAACGTTACACACTACCACACACTCTTAATACACACAAACACACAGCTCTAATACACACTACACACTACCAACACACTTAATACACACTAAACACACTACCACACACTCTCATACACACTAGGCCCACACTACCACACGCTCCTAATGACATACCACACAACTCTAATACACACTAACACACTACCACTATGCTCTAATACACCAACTAACACACACTCTTAATACACACTAACACACTTACCACACACTTCTAATACACACTAACACACACTCTAATACACACAAAACCACACTACCACACGCTCTAATTAGACACTACACACTACCCACATGCTCTTAATAGACACTACCACGACACTCTGCAATACACATAACACACTACACACCGACCTCTAATACACACTAACACACACGTCTAATACACACTAACACACTACCACACGCTCTAATAACACTTAACGACACTTTACCACACACTCGGAAGTACACACTACCAACATGCGCTAATAGACACTTACCCACACACCTCTAAAACACACTGAACACCCACTACCACACACTCTAATAGACACGTACCACACACTCTTAATACACTACTAACACACTAACACATGCTCTAATAGCACATAACACACTACCACACACTCCTAATACACAGACTAACACACTACCACACGCTCTATACCACACTAACACACTACCAACGACGCTCTAAAAAGACCACTACCACACACTCTAATACACACTAACCACACTACCACATGCTCTAATAGACACTAACACACTTACACACACTCTAATACACACTAAACACACTCCACATGCTCTAATAGACCTAACCACTACCACACCTCTAATAGACACTACCACACCCCTCTAATACACACACTAACACACTACCACAGCTCTAAAAAGGACACTACCACACCCCCCCCACTCTTAATACACCACTACCAACACTCCACATGCTCTAAATAGACACTAAAACACACTACCACCACACTCTATACACACTACCACAGCTCTTAATGACACTAACACACTTACCACACGCCTCTAATAGACATAACACACTACACACACTCTTTCAGTTACCACTAACACACGCTCTAATAGACACTACCACACTACCACATGCTCTAATAGACCTAAACACACACTGCTAATACACACCTACCACACTACCACATGCTCGAAGTAGACACTACCAACTCACTCTAATCCACCACTAAACACACTACCACATGCTCTAATACACACTAACACACACTCTATACACACTAACACACTACCACACACTCTAATACCACTACCACGACTACCACCTATGCTCTCATAGACACTAACACACTACCACATGCTACTAAAGACACTACCACTTACACACCTCTAATACACACGTAACACACTACACACACTCTAATAGACATTAGACACACTACCACATGCTCTAATAGACCACTACCACACACTCTAATTACACATACACACTACCACACACTCTAAAACACACTAACACACACACTCTAATACACACTAACACACTACCACACACTCTAATACACACTAACACACTACCACACACTCTAATACACACTAACACACACTCTAATACACACTAACACACTACCACACACTCTAATACACACTAACACACTACCACACACTCTAATACACACTACCACACTACCACACGCTCTAATAGACACTACCACACACTCTAATACACACTAACACACTACCACACGCTCTAATACACACTAACACACACTCTAATACACACTAACACACTACCACACACTCTAATACACACTAACACACACTCTAATACACACTAACACACTACCACACGCTCTAATAGACACTAACACACTACCACATGCTCTAATAGACACTACCACACACTCTAATACACACTAACACACTACCACACGCTCTAATACACACTAACACACACTCTAATACACACTAACACACTACCACATGCTCTAATAGACACTACCACACACTCTAATACACACTAACACACTACCACACACTCTAATACACACTACCACATGCTCTAATAGACACTACCACACACTCTAATACACACTAACACACTACCACACACTCTAATAGACACTACCACACACTCTAATACACACTAACACACTACCACATGCTCTAATAGACACTAACACACTACCACACACTCTAATACACACTACCACATGCTCTAATAGACACTAACACACTACCACACGCTCTAATAGACACTACCACACACTCTAATACACACTAACACACTACCACACGCTCTAAAAGACACTACCACACACTCTAATACACACTAACACACTACCACATGCTCTAATAGACACTAACACACTACCACACACTCTAATACACACTAACACACTACCACATGCTCTAATAGACACTAACACACTACCACACGCTCTAATAGACACTACCACACACTCTAATACACACTAACACACTACCACACGCTCTAATAGACACTACCACACACTCTAATACACACTACCACACTACCACATGCTCTAATAGACACTACCACACACTCTAATACACACTACCACACTACCACATGCTCTAATAGACACTACCACACACTCTAATACACACTAACACACTACCACATGCTCTAATAGACACTAACACACACTCTAATACACACTACCACACTACCACACGCTCTAATAGACACTAACACACTACCACATGCTCTAATAGACACTAACACACTACCACACACTCTAATACACACTAACACACTACCACACACTCTAATAGACACTAACACACTACCACACGCTCTAATACACACTAACACACTACCACACACTCTAATACACACTAACACACGCTCTAATAGACACTACCACACTACCACATGCTCTAATAGACACTACCACACACTCTAATACACACTAACACACTACCACATGCTCTAATAGACACTACCACACACTCTAATACACACTACCACACGCTCTAATAGACACTAACACACTACCACACGCTCTAATAGACACTAACACACTACCACACACTCTAATACACACTAACACACTACCACACACTCTAATACACACTAACACACTACCACATGCTCTAATAGACACTACCACACACTCTAATACACACTAACACACTACCACATGCTCTAATAGACACTACCACACACTCTAATACACACTAACACACTACCACACACTCTAATACACACTAACACACTACCACACACTCTAATACACACTAACACACTACCACACACTCTAATACACACTACCACATGCTCTAATAGACACTACCACACACTCTAATACACACTAACACACTACCACACGCTCTAATAGACACTACCACACACTCTAATACACACTAACACACTACCACACACTCTAGTAGACACGAACACACATACCACACACTCTAATACACACTACCACATGCTCTAATAGACACTACCACACACTCTAATACACACTAACACACTACCACACACTCTAATAGACACTAACACACATACCACACACTCTAATACACACTACCACACGCTCTAATAGACACTACCACACATACTATACACTCTAATACACACTAACACACTACCACACACTCTAATACACACTAACACACTACCACACACTCTAATAGACACGAACACACATACCACACACTCTAATACACACTAACACACTACCACACACTCTAATACACACTAACACACTACCACACACTCTAATAGACACGAACCCATCATTACCCCCTATAATAGCTGCATGTTGTGTGTGTTGTATTGTGTTGTATCCAACATGTTGTGTATATTGTATTGCATTGTATTGTATTGTATCTAACGTGTGCTGTGTGTTTCCTCCAGGGAGGCATGTATGTGTTCCAGCTGTTCGACTACTACGCTGCCAGTGGGATGTGTCTCCTCTTCATGGCGATCTTCGAGACCGTGTGCATCGCCTGGGTCTACGGTGAGGCACACTACACTAGTCTAGACTGAACACACTAAACTCTACACTTACACTCTGAAACTATACCCCACAACTCACTAAATACCAAAGTAAACACTTAAACTAAACTAGTCTAGTCTAAACGCACTAAACTCCAAACTAAACTCTAAACTAAACTAAACACCAAACCATACTTTAAATTGAACTCCAAGCTGAACACCAAACTAAACTCGAAACTAAATCCCAAAGTGAAAACTCCAAACTAAACATCAAACGAAAGCCCAAACTAAATACCACATTGAACACTAAGCTAAACTAAAGTAAACTAAACTAAGCTAAACTAAAACTAAACAATAAATAAAATAAATAAATAAAATAAGTTGTGTATTTGTTATATATTTGTTTCCTCATTGTTTAATGGAATTCTATTTACCATTTAGTCATTCACAAACACACACACACACACACAAATTGAGGCGGATGTTTTTGTGTCCTCACGACTGAAAACTGATGCGTCGTCGTCGTCGTGGTGTTGTTTCAGGTGCGGACCGTTTCTATGACAACATCGAGGACATGATTGGCTACCGGCCAGGGCCCTACATCAAGTACTGCTGGATGTTCTTCACGCCGGCCACCTGCATCGTGAGGAACAACAACAAGCTGGGCAGACTCCTCCTGCCCGCAAAACTATGTCCTCTGAACTCCTCTCGTCTCCTCTTCTGTTCTCAGAACTCCTCCGTCCTCACCGCTCCTCTCTATCCTCCTCCTCTTCTCTACTTTATTCTCCTCCCCTCCCCACTGATGTCCTCTCCTCTCTCTCCCGCTATAGGTTCTCCCTTTCCTCTATAGGTTTGTCTCTCCTCCTCCTCTCTCTCCTCTTGTATTCTCCTCATCTCTCCTCCTCCTCTTGCCGTCAATTTCTCCTCCTTTCCTCTCAGCGTAGTAAATCAGTACGGAAGTGTAACAAACGGATCAGTGTGACAGGAAAAGTTTATTGTTTGTTGTTTTTTAACGATATATTTCAAGATATTGTCATGTTATTACGACATAATAACATGCTAACATGCTTCTGTATAACAGCATGTACTTTTTTTTTGTCTCTCCCCCTCTCCCTGCAGGGCACCTTTGCGTTCTCCATCATCAAGTACACGCCGCTGAAGTACAACAACGAGTACGTGTACCCGTGGTGGGGCTACTTCGTGGGCTGGCTGCTGGCTCTCTCCTCCATCATGTGCATCCCCTTCTGGATTGCTCTACAAGATGGCCACCACCCAGGGAACGCTGAGAGAGGTACCCGACCACCCCCCCCCAGCACCCACACCTCCTCGGCCGTGGACAGCCGTAGCCTTCGCCGCTCTGCCGGCAACATCCACCGAACGTCTCGAAAAGTCCCTCATTCAGTGACATCTATTTCAGAGAGACGTCTAGAGGACATTTTTTTGAACTACATCTATCTTACCTTAATTGTTATTCTATTAGGCTTATACACTTTACACGTATTATTCTATTGTTTTTATTCTTATGTTGTTGTTATTTTTGAGCAACCTATGGCACAAGGATTTCCTTCGGGATTAATAACGTTCTATCTCATCTTATCTCACATTTCCATGGACACAAACAGGATTACACACAAACAACAATAAAATACAAACAAATAAAAGTCGGAGTGTGGTCAGGAATATCTTCACGATGGCTAATTAAGAGGAAGGCTATGGCTAACGAGAAGAGATTAGTCTTCAGCCAGGTTTGAAAAATATCATTGGAGGGGAAAGATCTATTTGTTAGTGGCAAACTATTCCAACAAACAAGAGGAGGGCCTTCTACTTCTAGCAGAGCTGGAAAGTAATAATCAGTCAATACTATCGATTGATAATATTGACAGCACCGTCGTTGAGTTGTCCTCCAATATATCACACAATATCCCATCTTGTCCATGTCTTCTTCTCCCTCCTCTTCTTCTTCCTCTTCCTCTTCTTCCTCCTCCAGAGAGTCCAGCTCCTGGTGACGCCCGCGGACGACCTCCCCAAGACCAAGCGGGAGCAGCAGGACCTGCTTGCCATCTTTGCGCCCGAAGAGGACGACGCCACCGCCAACAAACGGGGCTACCTCCCCGTGGCTGAGGACGACACCGCCATTTAGGCGGCAAGGATCGGCGGCCATTTAAAAAATATATATTTTAGATGAGGAAGGGGTGGGGGGAGGGCAGGGAAAGGGTCTTTTCTCTCTCTCTAAAGCGGAGGACAGCAGGTCAAGGGCGCTAACACACGAGACATCGTCGTCGTCGTCGTCGTGGTGTTGTTTCAGGTGCGGACCGTTTCTATGACAACATCGAGGACATGATTGGCTACCGGCCAGGGCCCTACATCAAGTACTGCTGGATGTTCTTCACGCCGGCCACCTGCATCGTGAGGAACAACAACAAGCTGGGCAGACTCCTCCTGCCCGCAAAACTATGTCCTCTGAACTCCTCTCGTCTCCTCTTCTGTTCTCAGAACTCCTCCGTCCTCACCGCTCCTCTCTATCCTCCTCCTCTTCTCTACTTTATTCTCCTCCCCTCCCCACTGATGTCCTCTCCTCTCTCTCCCGCTATAGGTTCTCCTTTCCTCTATAGGTTTGTCTCTCCTCCTCCTCTCTCCTCTTGTATTCTCCTCATCTCTCCTCCTCCTCTTGCCGTCAATTTCTCCTCCTTTCCTCTCAGCGTAGTAAATCAGTACGGAAGTGTAACAAACGGATCAGTGTGACAGGAAAAGTTTATTGTTTGTTGTTTTTAACGATATATTTCAAGATATTGTCATGTTATTACGACGTAATAACATGCTAACATGCTTCTGTATAACAGCATGTACTTTTTTTTGTCTCTCCCCCTCTCCCTGCAGGGCACCTTTGCGTTCTCCATCATCAAGTACACGCCGCTGAAGTACAACAACGAGTACGTGTACCCGTGGTGGGGCTACTTCGTGGGCTGGCTGCTGGCTCTCTCCTCCATCATGTGCATCCCCTTCTGGATGCTCTACAAGATGGCCACCACCCAGGGAACGCTGAGAGAGGTACCCGACCACCCCCCCAGCACCCACACCTCCTCGGCCGTGGACAGCCGTAGCCTTCGCCGCTCTGCCGGCAACATCCACCGAACGTCTCGAAAAGTCCCTCATTCAGTGACATCTATTCAGAGAGACGTCTAGAGGACATTTTTTTGAACTACATCTATCTTACCTTAATTGTTATTCTATTAGGCTTATACACTTTACACGTATTATTCTATTGTTTTTATTCTTATGTTGTTGTTATTTTTGAGCAACCTATGGCACAAGGATTTCCTTCGGGATTAATAACGTTCTATCTCATCTTATCTCACATTTCCATGGACACAAACAGGATTACACACAAACAACAATAAAATACAAACAAATAAAAGTCGGAGTGTGGTCAGGAATATCTTCACGATGGCTAATTAAGAAGGCTATGGCTAACGAGAAGAGATTAGTCTTCAGCCAGGTTTGATTGAAAAATATCATTGGAGGGGAAAGATCTATTTGTTAGTGGCAAACTATTCCAACAAACAAGAGGAGGGCCTTCTACTTCTAGCAGAGCTGGAAAGTAATAATCAGTCAATACTATCGATTGATAATATTGACAGCACCGTCGTTGAGTTGTCCTCCAATATATCACACAATATCCCATCTTGTCCATGTCTTCTTCTCCCTCCTCTTCTTCTTCCTCTTCCTCTTCTTCCTCCTCCAGAGAGTCCAGCTCCTGGTGACGCCCGCGGACGACCTCCCCAAGACCAAGCGGGAGCAGCAGGACCTGCTTGCCATCTTTGCGCCCGAAGAGGACGACGCCACCGCCAACAAACGGGGCTACCTCCCCGTGGCTGAGGACGACACCGCCATTTAGGCGGCAAGGATCGGCGGCCATTTAAAAAATATATATTTTAGATGAGGAAGGGGTGGGGGGAGGGCAGGGAAAGGGTCTTTTCTCTCTCTCTAAAGCGGAGGACAGCAGGTCAAGGGCGCTAACACACGAGACATCGTCTGTTATGGAGATGTCTGGGAGTTATTTGAGAAAGCCGTAGATATCACTTAATCTGTTACAGTCCACGCACAATAATAGTACGGAGATTTGATCTATTATGCTTTATTGCCCCGTGGACTGCCTGGAAACACGTCGTACACATTTGCTTTTAATTTGGCATTGTCTGGATTTCTTTGATCCAGCTAAAGGCTTAAAACAATAGTTTGTACGTTCATAACTCCTTATTATATCTCGCTTCACTGCTGTGTTACCGCTGCAGGGATGGTGTGTAAAGAACGCGATACAAACGTCTAAACTTCCGTGTCAATGTGAACTCCTCAGGCAAGGTGACTTAACGTGAGAGTATAACACAGTTCTATTGTGACATTGCGCAGATGTTGATTTAACTGTCACAGATCATTTTAGTTTTAACTGCGATATTAACGCTAAAGATAGTGATAGTAACAGTAAGACTGAATGTTATGCAGTGATTTATTGAGAAATGGCAGTTAATATTTCACGAATGCTTTGTAAATCTCTCCAAATCTCTGTTAACATGTTTGTATAATATTGTGTCATGTTCAACAGATTGTATTGTACTTGAGGATTTGTTGTAAAGTATGTCAAACCACGATATATACTTGACATTAAAAATACACTATATATTTTATTATATACTATTGCAATACATGCAAGACTAACATGATGTACAATAGCTTTTTTTCTAAGATAGTATGACATGTGCAAAGTAATGTAAATCATATTTCCTGTTGTGAATAAAAAATATACTGAAAAATGTCATAATTTCATGTGTTTCTCTGTGTGTGATGCTGGTTACCACTAATAAAATACACTTTATTACTACATACCTTGCAGTGAGAGAGATAGTACAGTAACTACAGATATGCAAGACCAAAATAGAAAGCTAATCAATATATTGTATCCATCTGGTGAAGTAGTCTATGGCTGAGAGGACGTAGCGGTTACCCCGGTCTGAGCGGGGAAACGGGCCCACAATATCCACCGCCACTCTTTCCATGGGGGCCCCCACTGGAAACTGCTGGAGGGGAGCGTGTGAGCGACCAGGGGGACCCTTACGGGCTGTGCAAGGATCACAGCGCCGGCAAAAGTCCTCGACATCCCTTCGGTACTGGCCCCAATAGAAACCCTGACGGAGCCGCCGGAGTGTCTTCGTGACGCCAAAATGCCCAGACCCTGCTGCTCCATGCATGGCCTTAAGCACCACCTCCTGCAGGCCCTTGGGGACCACCAACTGCCACCTCTCCTCCCCCGTTGCTGGCTCCTTCCAGGCCCGCTGCAGCACGCCCTGACACAGACGCAGAGCCTCGAACTTGGACCACAGTCCCTTGGTTGTGGTGGAGGATACTGCTACCTCTTCCCACGGTGGTCGTTGCTGCGTCTCCACCCACTGTAATACAGGCTGCAGGTCTGCGTCCTGCTCCTGCTGTTGTCTCCACTCTGCAACCTCCACTGTCTGCAGGCCCCGGCAAACGAGCTCTTGACTTGTCGCTCCTCGGCACAGTCTTCCTCCTCTGCCCGCAAGGCTCTCTCTCTCGGGTTGTCCCTTTTTTCACAGTAGTTGCACCCGTCCGCAGCGCACGGCCGGCGGGAGAGTGCATCTGCGTTGGTGTGGCGGCCCCGGCCCGGTGTTCCACGCTGAAGTTGTACACCTGAAGCTCCTCCAACCACCTGGCAACCTGCCCTTCTGGCTCCTTGAATGTCATGAGCCACTGGAGAGCGGAGTGGTCAGTTCTCACCAGGAAGGGCAGGCCACACAGGTAGTATTTGAAGTGCCGAATTGACAGCACTACGGCCAAAAGCTCCCTGCGGGTGACACAGTAGCGGCGCTCAGCCTTGTTGAACGCCCGGCTGAAGTACGCCAACACCCTCTCTCCTTCGGGTCCCACCTGGGAAAGCACACCTCCCACACCCACGCCGCTAGCGTCTGAGTCCAGTATGAAAAGCAAGGTGGGCCTGCTACTAGGCCATGGGCGCCGCCATGTTTGTTTACATCCCGCGTCACCCCTGACCCACGACCGGCGGGAGAAGGAAAGGCGCGAAACGCCTTTGAATAGTTCATGCCTCGACCGGCGGCTAGCTTCAAAGCCGTCTCTTCCAGGCTGAATTCTTTGGCCATGTCTCCCGACCACCCGCCTGCTCCTTCCTCTTCTCCGTCTTCCGCCTCCTCTCTCTTCACTCTCGTCCCGCCGTAGCCATCCATGCCGCGCGCGAACTAATGCTACCGCTAACTGAAGCTAAAAGCTAAGCTATCCCCGACCGGAATACACTCTTCCGCCGAACTTTTTTTTAAATATTTTTATTTTTCTTGTTTACTTCTGACACCAATGTAATGTCTGCCGCAAGTGATGACGCGCAGACATGAGTTGCCGTCTCCAACGTCACGGTACTTTATTTATATAACAGTTACAGCGACAAGAACAGAGAACACACTACTAGAAACTTCTAGACTTCCCTTCCTAATCCCTGCAGGTCCGCCCTCTCCCTCCCCTCCGCCAACCCGCAAGTACCTGCCTCCATGCAAGCCCCGGGTTGGCGGAGAGCAGAGTGACGGCCAGGCCGACCAATGACAGGGTCGCTACAATATATATCCGGGTTAATCACTTGCTATTACACCCAAAGTAATTAAAGCAATCAACTGGATTTTCACTATATTTGGAAGAAAAAGATTACATAAAAAAGGAATATGAAAATTTAAAATGTAATACAAATTAAAAAAAAAGTAACAATTAAAAGAGGTAATAGGTCATATAATGTGATATATGACGTCACGCGTGGCGTCACACTTGACTTAGCGGCATGGCGGCGATCAGTGCGATGTGACGTCACGACCTACATGCTGTAGATTTGTAGAAAACGGGCTTTTTGGCCTGCATTATATGTTTTTCATTGCTTTATATTGTTTGGCTACTTGTTTAATTGTGTTTTTTTTTTTACTTAATAGTGTCTGTGGGATTTTATAATACTGCTGGAACACAACGCGGAACTTTGAGATTTCGGCTCTCTACACTTACCAGTCGGAGGCTGGAAATTACACACACCTGAACGCACCATCGCGTACCAGTCGCACCTTGATGGGCGCACTTCACACTCTTTCGGTGTACATCGCGCATATGCACACCAACAAATTACAATGACATCAGAAAAGTCGGATAAATGGGCGGATAACCGGTTTCCCGCCGCTAACCCCGCCCGTCCCGACAGACAAGAACGCAACGCAACGCAACGTCACCGCCACTGACTCCGCCCAGTGACGTCCCGCGTGTACCCGGCATGCAACGGGCGGTGTGTGGAAGGGAAGATGGCCGAGGGCGGAGCGGCTGGCGTCGAGACGCAGAGAGCGGAGGTGGCGGCGCTCCTCAAGACGCCGCTACGGAAGGGAGACACTTGGTAAGACTTCACCTCCTCCTCACGCCCTCCCCCTCCTCCTCTGGTGGCCGGCGGTTGTCACATCCTCCTCCTCCTCTTCCTCCCCGCACCTCCCGAAGCGACCCGGGTCGGGAACAGGCCGTGTTGACAGCTAGCCCCCCCCCCCCCTCCCGAGCCAACCTGCCTCAATGGGAGTCAGTGTGGTTGTTTAGCTTGCCATGCTAACCTGCTTCTTGGCACGATTTAGCTCTCGCCATGCTAGCGTCGTCGATATAAACTCTCACTTGAGCCCCCGAGCTAGCCTAGCTTGGTTCGTGGGGAGTCATTCTGGCTGTTAGCATTCTAGCATGCTAGCCTATATAAGCCTCAGCCCATGTTGCCAAACAAGAACCTGCCGGTGACACCTACTCCTTCCTGATTTTGCCTTGTCATTAAAGGGGCCCTGTTACACCACCAGGTGTGAGTCTTGATTAGCCACGTCAAGCCCCTGTTGTGATGTCACTAAGTCACAATTCCAATTTTAGTGACATGGCTACTTTAAAAACTGCTTGTAGTGGCTAATCAGGCTCACACCTTGTGGCATACTAGGGCCCCTTTAACTAAACTAAAGTCGTGCCTGATTGGAACATGCTTTTTTTCCCCCCTCTAATGACTTACATTATATCACTCCTTGTTTTATGAGCTCTACAGTACCCATATCTCCTATCTTTTATTGTACCCGCACTGTTGATTATCTTACTTCACGTCACCTGCAATTCAAGCGATCCCATAGGCATTGATGACTTCCCCCACTCGCTCGTATACGACTTGATAAACTTGAAACAAGTCTCCGATGGAGGATGTGGGTTGTTGAGCGAGAGCAGGCTGGTTTGGGTAGGGGTGGAGTCGGAGAAGGGACACCTGTTCGCCTGTCACCCCGGCCAACTACGCTTACCAAAGTAGTCTGAGGAACCTGTCTGAGGAATGTTGCCATAAGAGTTAAAAAATGCCTGACTGCCATGTTTGACAGCACCCTGTTTGAATATGGGTCAACAAGATGTCGTTGTGATTGTTGGGTTATGAACTGTTTTGATTTGTCCGATTTTCACCCCTGTTGCTAAAACGGTGTTGTTGTTGTTGTTGCTGTTTCTTGCCGCAGGTACCTAGTGGACAGTCGCTGGTTCAAACAGTGGAAGAAATATGTTGGCTACGACAGTTGGGACAAGTACCAAATGGGGGACCAGAATGTCTACCCGGGCCCCGTGGACAACGCTGGCCTGCTCAGAGGTAGAAGCGTATACCGAACACACACACACACACCTTCTACATGTCTTTTATTATCACCCTCATCTTCTAGTACCCAGTCGTTCTAGACCAGTTTTCAGAGGAGAAGTGGACAACAAACGGATATTGTTCCTAATAGAATGGGGTGCTCTCTGGCACACTGTTGTGTTGCTGTTTTTGTTTTGTTTTGTGTCGTTGTGGACTAGGGCCATGTGTTGGTGGGCCTTCCATGCTCTCTCTCTCTCTCTCTCCACCCAACTGATCCTACTCCCCCTTCGTCCCCCCTCCCACCTCTCTTCTAGACGGAGACGTTCTGGCGATTAAGGAACACCTGATCGACGAGCTGGACTACATCCTGGTCCCCACGGAGGGCTGGAACAAGCTGCTCAGCTGGTACGGCCTCAAGGACAACCAGGAGCCCATCTCTCGCAAGGTGAGAATCCACGCACCAACGCTCCATGGTACATGCTACATGCTAGGGACTTCGTGTCCGGAGAGTTGGATCTCTCGTTGGTAGCCCATAGCTTTCTGAACGCTTGTGTGAACCGGGTTTGGGGGTCAGGCGGTTGTGCCGGAGCTAGCGTTGCTCACGTGTTCATAGCTAGCTAGCACGCCGCCGAACAAACATGGAGGAAAACCCTGTATTCCCGGGCCGACGGTTTGTCTGATTCTTGATTCATGTCTACATAGCGCATGGGGTATTGAATTTACCGCTCGTCCCGGCTGAGCTGTAATGGAGTAGAGTGGTCTTTGTAGAACTTGAGGCAAGCTGCTCTCTTAAGATTCTGTTAGCATCGCTAAACGGCTAGCCGGTGCGCTAGCCGCATGCTAACAGGCTGTGAGCGAGGCCCGACAGAACCATGAGCCCTCAAATCTGGCCTGTCATGGCAACATGGCTGTCTCTCTCTCGCTCTCGTTCTCTCTTGCTGTCTCGCGGTGTCTCTCGCTCCCCCCTCCCTCTCTGCCATGTATGTGGGGGGGTGGTATCGGGTGGCCTCTCCCTGTCTATTTTGAGCCCTGGTGGAGGGGACAGCAGAGCCCGATGGAGCCAGCCCCAGGACCCGACCAGCCGGAGGTGCGCTCTTTAACTCTAACTTTAACTTTTTTTTGCAAACTCTTTCGTCGCAGGTTTGACTTTTTGCGAGGGGGCGAGGTCACGTTTAAGGCACCGGCCGCCTAAAGCCACCATCTTAACTTTCTTAACCGGATTACGGAGTCGCAGGGAGAGAGAGAGAGGCAGAGGGAGAGCGGGGGAGAGAGAGAGAGAGGGAGAGAGAGCTAGCTGGTCTCGCTCTGTCCTCGTGGACCTCGCTCGCCCGCCCCCGAGTGCTGCTTGCTTGCTTGCATGTCCTTGTTGCTTGGCCCGGAGGAATGTCTGGGCCATTCGGATTGAATGGCCCAGGCTTGGATCGAGAGAAGGAGAGATAGGAGGAGGAGAGAGAGAGAGCGAGAGTGTGCGCTCGCGCTCTTAGGGTTGTGGTTGATGTGTGTGTGTGTGTGTGTGTGTTGATTTCCTACACATGGTGTGATTTTTAGTCAGTTCTTGGAGTTTGTTCTTTCACATGCCGTTCTCAGTGAGGCTGCCATGACAGACCGGGGGTGGCGGGAGGGGAGGTGGTGGTGTTGTAACGCGCAACTTGTAGCCACTCAGATTGTGGTGTGTGTGTGCGTGTGTGCGCGCGCATGTGTGTCAGAACACACATGCATTATCATTACACTTCATTTCTGTGTGTGTGTGTGTGTGTGTGTGTCGGGGGGGTCTTTAGCCGGGAATAAATAAGTCAGCCGCCGGCCCCCCCAGCTGTCCTCCTGCTAAATTAGGCAGCTCTCTGTGACTCCCCCCCCGCCCCCCCCCGTGACACACACACACGCACACACCGGGCATTTACGATGATCTTTGCGATCTTCTTGATGCGTGATGCGAGAAGTAACACCCTTTAACAAATGTGTCGGGTGGCTTTCAATAGAGTTGTCGATTTTAGCTATGTATTATTGTACGTGTGATGTTGTTAAATGTAAAGTTAGCTTAATGTCGGCGGTGTATGTCAATACATTAGTTGATGGCTATATTTCTAGCTGGAGATTGGCTCGGTTATTTACCACTACCACGGCAACCATAGAAAGCGAATGTGTGCCACCAGTGTGAATCCAGTGATATTAGCTTGGGTTGCCTTGCCTGTCTATGGCTGCCGCCTACGCTAGTCTCATCCCGGTGGACGCACACTGGGATCGCTACAACAACAACACTGCGTGCGTACGTTGCAGGCGTACAGGCTTTAAAAAACGTAATGAAATTGCAGCGGCACCGATGGCATGTGCAGAGTCACTGGATATGAGATGCGACATCGTCTGAGATTTCGTAATGTCGAAGTGTTGTCTCGTCCTGGTTTTAAACGCTGCGTCACAGGACAGTGATGGAACTTTCTGAACTCGCTGTTCTAATATTTGCCTCTACCCACATTATATCCATATTATTGATGATTATTCATCAAAAACTCATATATGCGGGAGTATACACAAATAGGGTTTACAATGTTGTTAATTTATATATAGGCTATAGACTATTGAGTTGCCATGAAAACATGCTGTATGGATTGCATTTATATAGTGCTTTTATCCAAAGCGCTTTACAGTATTGCTTCACATTCACCCATTCATACACCAGCGGCGGTGCCAACCATGCAAGGTAACAACCAACACGTCAGGAGCAGTTAGGGTTAGGTGGTGTCTTGCTCAGGGACACCTCCACACTTAGCTAGGAGGAGCAGGTAGGGTTAGGTGGCGTCTTGCTCAGGGACACCTCCACACTTAGCTAGGAGGAGCAGGTAGGGTTAGGTGGCGTCTTGCTCAGGGACTTGGCTAGGCGGAGCCCGGGGATTGAACCAGCCAGACCTGCTCTTACCTCCTGAGCTGCCGCCTCATGTTCCATCATATATTGTTATCGAGATATTAAATTACCTATAATGGGATATAAGATTTTGGCCATATTGCCCAGCCTTACCCCCCTTGTAGCTTTGTGTGTGTCTCTGTGTAACCGGTGGGTATGCGTTTGTGTGTGTTCCAGGTGGTGGAGCAGGGGATGTTCGTGAAACACAGCAAGGTGGAGGTGTACCTGACGGAGCTGAAGCTCTGCGAGGATGGCAACATGGACAACGTGGTCACCCGGCCCTTCAGCAAGGCGGACCGCATCGGTGAGTTCTGGCCGCTCAAAGATATCAGATATTCACGCGGCGTAATAAAAAGCGATCTTAAAGCAGGCCTATTATACCACCAGGTGTGAGAGTGATAAGCCCTTCCAAGCGGCTTCAGAATCACAACTGGAGTGTCCACCTAGAAGTATGCTGAATAGATCAGTCTACCCGCCTACCCAGTGGACTGTAGCAACTGGTAGGCTGATCTATCCACCATACATCTGGGTGGACACTCCCACTTGGTGTTAAAGTGGGTATAGTTCGATTTAGCCAATGGATACGTCTTGCTTGTCACTTGCTTGCTTACACAAGCCAGTTACAGTAATAGCATGTGACGCTGGGAAAAGGTTTTATTTTCATTTTGTTGTTGAATAATGCATTTACCTCCGACTCTGAGTCGGGTATAGCCCTAATGCACACAATTCTTTCTTAAAGGTCCCCTATTATACCACCCATGTATGAGTGATTAGCCATTGCAAACCGTTTCACAATTGCCATGTGACTACTGTCTAGTGACATCAGAATTGAGAATGTCCACCTAGATCAGTCTACCAGCCTACCCAGTGGACTGTACCGACAGGTAAACTGATCTAGTCAGCAAACATCTAGGTGGACATTCCCACTTGTGATCTGACTAGACGGTAGTCACATGGCAATTGTGAAAAGGCATCACACTCTCACCTGGTGGCACAATATGTCTCCTTTAAACTCTGCTTGTGAAGCAGTTTGTGTGGCATCAGTTCCTAGCTGCATGCGGTCCACCGTGCTGAGGCCGTGGTGAGCCACGTACACCAGGGTAGGGTTGGGGTATGCTGCCGCCGCGGTGTTAACCAGACTCTGGTTCTGCAGAGACGATCGAGAAAGAGATGCGGAAGCTGTTCAGCATCTCGGAGGCCAAGGAGACGCGTCTGTGGAACCGGTACATGAGCAACACCTTCGAACCGCTCAACAAGCCCGAGAGCACCATCCAGGACGCCGGCCTCTACCAAGGACAGGTGAGAGCTTTACCTGGGGCAGGTGAGGGCATTACCTGGGGCAGGTGAGGGCATTACCTGGGGCAGGTGAGAGCTTTACCTGGGGCAGGTGAGAGCATTACCTGGGGCAGGTGAGAGCATTACCTGGGGCAGGTGAGGGCATTACCTGGGGCAGGTGAGAGCTTTAACTTGAGCAGGTGAGAGCTTTAACTGGGGCAGGTGAGAGCTTTAACTGGGGCAGGTGAGGGCATTACCTGGGGCAGGTGAGGGCATTACCTGGGGCAGGTGAGAGCTTTAACTGGGGCAGGTGAGAGCTTTAACTGGGGCAGGTGAGAGCATTACCTGGGGCAGGTGAGGGCATTACCTGGGGCAGGTGAGAGCTTTAACTGGGGCAGGTGAGGGCATTACCTGGGGCAGGTGAGAGCTTTAACTGGGGCAGGTGAGGGCATTACCTGGGGCAGGTGAGAGCTTTAACTGGGGCAGGTGAGGGCATTACCTGGGGCAGGTGAGAGCTTTACCTGGGGCAGGTGAGAGCTTTAACTGGGGCAGGTGAGAGCTTTAACTGGGGCAGGTGAGGGCATTACCTGGGGCAGGTGAGAGCTTTACCTGGGGCAGTCTCGGTCACCGCTAGCTGCTAACTTAAGTAAATACCTCTGCATACACAATAATGAGGTCTTTGACGTAATGTCAAAACTGTTATTTCTTCACATTCTGTTGATAATTGCAGTTTTACGTTTTAAACACATTACACCTTTACGTTTAACTTTAAGCGTTTGTAGTAGTAGTAGTAGTAGTAGTAGTAGTAGTAGTAGTAGTAGTAGTAGTAGTAGTAGTAGTAGTAGTAGTAGTAGTAGTGGTCCTGTTACACATTTCTTTATGATCAGGGAACTCTGCATTGAAAGACACTTGTACTTTGTACTTTAAAAGGACAAAATGTAAACAAATAAAAGGTTCCCAAAATCAGGCTTTAAACATTAAAAGAAATAAGACCGTTTGTCTCTCTCCTTGACCATAAAAACATGTCTTCTCTATGGTGTGGAGACAGGACTTCTCATGGTGCGCTCCTGTGTGTTCCACAGGTTCTGGTGATCGAGCAGAAGAACAAGGACGGAACGTGGCCTCGCGGTTCCACATCGTCAAAGTAAGTGAACAGAGCAACCTGATACTGAGGGTTACCTTGGTTCTATGACTGAACGTCAGCAGCGCCACTGTAAGGCTCGGGCCTCGCCATGTGGGGGACCCGTCTATGCTAGGCGACTGTTAGCAAATTTGCAGCGCTACCGGTGGACACGTTGGCACCAGATAGCCAAACTTCGCTGTAGTCTTCCTTGGCTACAGCACCTAGCTTTTCGTGGCTATATGAACTAGCCAACTTAAGCTACAGGACGATAGGACAACTAATGATCCTTGGCTACAGGAGTTGGCTGCCCTTAACTATAAGGCCCCAATATACTCGCAACCAAATCAAAATTGCCATTTTCGGATTGGCTATAGAACTGCTGTCCAGCACAACGATTTCGACAATATGGTACAATGTGGTCATTGCAAAGTATGAGTATCAGTTTCCTAGCATATGTGTCCTTGTGGTCTTGTTTTGAGCAGTCCTACAAATACTGCATTGTCCCTCCGAAGATCAGGATGTCTTGCTTTGAACGGACTCATCTTGGAATATGGGCACAATATTATATTATACAGTCACCAAACTTGTCCAGGTACCGGGTACAGGTGTTGACCAATTGCAGGCGGCAGTGTATTGGTGGGGGTGTGTGGGGGGGAAAGTTAGTTAAATAGTCAAAAGGTTGACTATTTCAACTGGGCACCCTTTCAAGATTCAAGAAGTTTAATCGTCACATACACATCCAGTAGGATATGCAGGGAACCCTGGCCATACGGCAGCGATGGAAGCCCAAGCCACTCCTTAGCTGTAAGAACTGGCGAAATCGACCTGGCTGTCTTTGATGATGGTACTGGTACATTCACCTGGTACTGCCACGTGTTTGTTTTCCCCCCTACATTTGTACAAAATGTTCCACTGACACGGCCTCACTTGTTTCTGCTGGACTATGATGTCACCATCACAGGCCTCTACTTCCTGTCAGGGCTGTGACGTCAGTGACATCACCTCAACCCCTCTCTACTTCCTGTGCGCGAGGTCACCACCGGGTTAATGTAGCCCCTGGTGTCTGTCTGCTTTTAGTTTCCATAACCGTCTCCACACTCTCCTCGCTAATCCACCATCATTGATTTTATCTATTGATTTCTATTGTTCGCATTCATGCTAATTAATTTATTTCCTTCTTTTATAATTTTTTTTAACTGCGTTTGCACTCAGCTCTCCTCCTATCGCTCTCTTGCTAACCGCCCCACTTTGTTCTGCATCTCTCTGTTGAAGGGCGTCTGGCTCATCCAATCTCGCTGATTTGCCAAAGGTCTCGCCGGCGTCCCTCACAAACAGTCATAACAGCAGCTTCGACGGGAGGAAGTAAGGCTCCCCGGGAAGGGAAGGGGCGGGGCGGGGCAGGGCGGGGAGTGTTGTGTGACGCAAGGTGGTGCTGGAGTGGAGTGGAGTGGAGTGGAGTGGAGTGGAGTGGAGTGGAGTGGAGTGGAGTGGAGTGGAGTGGAGTGGAGTGGAGTGGAGTGGAGTGGAGTGGAGTGGAGTGGAGTGGAGTGGAGTGGAGTGGAGTGGAGTGGGGTGGGGGCGGAGGTGGGAGGGCTGTGTGGGGTAGGGGTTGGCTGGTGGGTAGAGGGATTTGCTGTGTGCTTGACTCGACTCTGCTGTCTGTTTGCGGTTTGTCTCGGGCCAGAATGACCAATCACACGCTCGGACGTCGTCCACAAGAGTGCAAGACTGCAATACAAAGTGCTAGGGGCTGAACAATGAATCGAAATATGATCTAAATCGCAGTATGGCCAAGTGAAAAACCAATATCCGAATCGCAGTGGCTGCAATTTTTTGATGCGGGTAAAATGTGCAAATATAAATTTATAACACGTTATAAATTATGCACTAGTGTGGCATAGGTGCCTCACATCCCAATTGCAATATCTTTCAAAAATTAATTGCAATATGACTTATTTTAATTTTATCCCATCAGTTCAGCCCCACTAAGTGCTTAACAAGAGCGCATGTGGAATATGTTGTTTGTGTGCATGAGACTTGTAGCATGGCGTCTGCAGGTGCATCATGTGACCGGGGATGTGATGTCACGTGACCAGGGCTGTGATGCCACGTGACCAATTGGTCGAATGACAAAGGTAGACTGGACTGGCCTAGGGAGGTGTTTGTGTGCCCGATCTGCTCTGAGACATAGTCCTGAAATATAGTTTTGTTTTTGTTTGCTCGGTCTATTCATCTCCTTGCTTAAGCTACGTAACCGTTCACCTTTTTGTGTTTATGTCCATCTCCCACTCTTCTTCTGTATCTCTATTGATATCGGGTATTGATTATATATTGATATATCGATTTATATCTCGTCAACTGTATCTCTATCTGTATCTTTCTATTTTACTCTCCATCTCTCTCTCGCTGCCATTGAGAGCTGGGGAGGAGTAGCATATATTGTACCGTGACCTTCAGAACACACACACACACAGCCCCCCCCCTCCCCTAAGGAGGCAAAGAAAACACCTTTAGTGTGTGTGCGTGTGCGTGCGCTCCAGACATTCGAGGTGTGTTCCTCCTCCTCCTCCGGTGTGGGGGAGCGACATGCGGAGGGGAGAACAGCAGGCGTTGTAAATACTGCAGACTCAGCCGGACACAGTCCTTCAGCTGCTCTCTGTCGCTCCCTCCTCTCTCGCTCGCTCTCTCGCTCTCTCTCTAGCCTCTATCTCTCTCCTCCTCTCTCTCTCTCTCTCTCTGTATCTCTGTCTTCTCCCCTCTTATCGTATCTCTCTTGCTCTCTCTCTCTCTCCCTCTCTCTCTCTCTGCTGAGCATCCTCTGTGCTGCTGTAGCTATAAATAACCCTTGCTAGCGGTGCTAGCGCTACGGAGAGCAGCACGCAGGCAAGCAGGGCCACGGAGAGGAAGGGGAGGAGCTTAGCGGACAGGACGGGACAGGAGATGGTCAGACGGCAGGCAGTGGCACACGAGGGTGGAGCGAGGGGATGAGGGCGATGAGGGGATGCCGGGACGGGTGACGGGCATCCGGGAAGGCGGGGCTTCCTGCCCGAGTCTCTCCTCCGCGCACGCAACTTTGGCTAGCTGATCGCGCGCGGTGCCCTGGGACGCTGCGCTCTCTCGCCACTCCGGCCAAGTGGACGTGGCCTGGGGGGGGGTGGGTGGGGGGGCGTGGCCTAGAGGGGAGATGTCATGCTCCTGTGCTGCTGGTGGTGCCTGAGGCCCGCGTCGGCGGAACTGGACGGCAGGCGGGCGGGCGTGGACCACAAGGGGGCGGGGCTCGACAGCAAGGGGGCGGGCCTCGACAACAAGGGGGCGGGGCTAGACGCGCTCGGGAACAAGCGTGCGCCACGCGACGACGATTACAATAACCCGTCACTCGACAACAGGAGGGCGGCGGTGCTCGGAGGCAACCGGAGGCCAGAGGTGACGGCCGCCGTGTCCTTCGGCCAATGGGAGCCGGGGACAACGCCCACCGACCCGGAGCCCTCCCCCAGTGACCCGGAGCCCTCCCCCAGGTCCGCCGTGCAAGAGGACAGGATATCCAGCTAGCATGATGTTCAGCTAGCTTTTATTGGGGGTCAATAAAAATCTCTCTCTCTCTCCCCTCTCTTCTCTCTTCTCTCTCTCTGTGTGTGTGGTGCTGAGTTAGCGTTAGCCTCACAGCTACGTTGTTTTTAGCATCGTGGTCGTTTAGCCTTGATGCTAGGGTTGTATTAGCAGAGTGTTGCGTTGACCGTGTGGGTTTGTGTGCTCTCTGGTGGACATGAAAGATGCTAATGCTGAATTAACAGGTCCTGGGCAACTGCCAGTTGTTCTCGCTCGTCACTAGCCTAGCTCGTCACTAGCGCCAAGCATGCCATGTCACTAACCTGTGGGTCTGTGTTGTGTGTCTGTGTGTTCCTCAGTGCGAAGAACTCCAGCTACAGCCTTTCGTCCTACCACCCGTACACCAACAGCTACGACAACTCGGACCAGGGCCGCCAGGGGACCCGCGCCGGCCTCTGTGGCCTCTCCAACTTGGGCAACACCTGCTTCATGAACTCTGCTGTGCAGGTACCTCGCCATAGCCTAGCTGTAGCCTATAGCTGTAGCCTATAGCTGTAGCCTAGCTGTATCCTTGCTTTAGCTGTAGCCTTGCTGTAGCCTAGCTGTAGCCTATATCTGTAGACTTGCTTTAGCCTAGGTGTAGCCTAGCTGTAACCTTGCTGTAGGCTTGCTGTAGCTTTGCTTTAGCCGAGCGTTGCTGTAGCCTAGCTACCTATAGCTGGCTACAGCTGAGCTACATTCAGCCACCCAAGCACATTTCCTTTTCTCAACGCTGGCAACTTTAATCTTACGGGGACCTTGGATTGGTTTTCTTTTCCTACAGGCGAGATCTCTTTTCTAATATTGATCCTTTAGCGCACTGGTTCAGTTTTGTGGACTAGTCACAAACATCAGTGTAGCAATGCTACTCTTCCTGAGTCAGTTAAAGGTGCTGTAGGTACGATTTTAAGAGCTGTTATTTGAGACTGACTCACCATTAGAAGTGGCATAGCCATCCGTCATCTTTTGGTGTGTGAAATGCTCTGTAAGAATATCTGTCCTGGTTGACTGCACCTGCCTCTCTGCAGTTGCTGTTAAGATATAGGATTTAGACTGATCCCGCCTATTTTCTGACCAATTCGGGCATCTCTTCTCTGATTGGTTTGTCAATCACATTCACGCACATAGCCTTGTCGTCTCTCAGGTGGGTTTCTGGTTTATTTTAACTCTCAGGCACCTTTTAATAATACCAGGCTATTGTTCTGGTCCTGAAAACCTAGCTGAATGGGAAAATGTCGAATAAATTAAGTAAAATACAGAAGAATGTAACGGCGATGATGAGTTGTCATATTGTCATTATGACTCCATCTGGATGTGGCTGTTAAGGAGGACATTGAGTCAGCATTGCGAGGAAGCCCAATACTTCGATCAATACTTTCCCACCACGCCATGGTTGGGTTTGTTTTATTGGATTGCATTGGACTTTCTCAAGGAGAGCCAAACCCTGCTCAGCCATCTTTTAAAGGACAACCAAGCACCCTGTTTTAAGATGGTGCCTGCCCACAACCACATTATAAAAAATGCATAAAAGCTTCTAGCTATTGGCACGGAACGCCTCTGTGAACGGTGCTCGAGGGTTCAGTAGTGTGTGTGCCACTGGCACTGGCAGCTAGCAGTAGGGCAGCTACAAGTGCCTCTGGCCCTCTGAGCACCACGCCCAGAGCTGTAACTAATTGGGTTTGGGCGCCAGATACCGCCTCCATCCCCCTTTGGGAGGAGAGGTCAAGTCTCTTGAGGAGTGCAACCAGGGCTGAGAGAGGTGGTGCATGCAGCAGCACTCGTTGACCTACCTCCACCTCCTCCTCCACGTCCCCTCCACCACCTCCTCTCTTCCTCCTCCACCTCTTCCTCTTTCTCCTCTCTTCCTCTCCTCTCCTTCACCTCCACCTCCTCTTCCTCCTCTACCTCCTCTCTTTCTACTCCACCACCTCCTCATCCTCTCTTCCTTTCCTCCACCTCCTCCTCTCTTCCTCCTCTCTTCCTCCCCTTCTCCTTTGTTCTTTTCCTCCTCATCCTCTCCTCCTCCAGTGTCTGAGCAACATCCCCCCGCTCACCGAGTACTTCCTGAAGGACAAGTACAGGGAGGAGCTGAACGAGGACAACCCGCTGGGCATGAAGGGGGAGATCGCCCGCGCCTACGCCGAGCTCATCAAGCAGGGCTGGTCGGGCAAGTTCAGCTACGTCACGCCGCGCCCCTTCAAGGTAACCACCTAGCCGCTAGCTGTACAACTAGCTACTTCAGACGACATCAAAATTGCCCCGTTTACTTAAAGGGGCCCTGCCATACCACCAGGTCTAAGTGTGATCGGCCATTACAAGACAAATTGTCATGTGACACAGTGACATCACAAGTGGGGAGTGTCCACCTAGGTGTATGGTGACTAGGTCTTACCCCCAGTGGACCGTACCAACTGGTAGGGTTGTCTATCCATCTAGCATGCATCTAGGTGGACACTCCCCCAACTTGTGATGTCACAATGAGAATTTTGGTCACCTGACAATGTTGAAACCGCTTGTAATGGCTAATCACACTCACACCTGGAGCTATAATAGGGCCGCTTTAAGACAAAATAGCTGGTTTGTGAGCGATTTGGACTAGTCAAACTTTTCCCACACCTCCCCCAATGCACCACTGCTTGCAATTGGTCCAAAATACCGCATAAGCGATTGTGTCTGTTTTCCTCTGGGTTGAGGCTCTTCTAAGGGGCTCAGGGGCAGTTTCTAATAACATTATAAGACTAAGACTTGACCTAACCAGGAGTGTACCCACCGCTCGCCTCACAGACACAGGTGGGCCGATTCGCCCCGCAGTTCTCGGGCTACCAGCAGCAGGACTCCCACGAGCTGCTGGCCTTCCTGCTGGACGGCCTTCACGAGGACCTGAACCGAATCCGCAGGAAGCCCTACATCCAGCTGAAGGACGCCAACGGCAGGCCGGACCAGGTGCTCTACCTCGATATACAGTATATACCTGGGCTGGCCCCAAGACCTCAGAAATGATCAAAGGTGGTCCTGTGAATCCCATAGAGACTCTTAAGGCTGATTCTGTCGCATCTTGGGGGCCATCCAGACTTTAAAGTTTGCATTTCGTAATGAACATCAGTCTGGCCTTTGGTGGGCAGCAGTTGAAATGCACATATGTCCATGCAGCCTTGTGGTTGAAATTAATGCGAAGTTGTTCAAAAACCTCCGGTCACTGGTGCTGAATCCGTTCTGAAGTAGTAAAGCCAAAACCTATCCTCCTCCTGACAAAAGTATACATCTGTATACATTTTAACATTGTTAGTTATTCAGTATATCTCAGTATAAAGCGGGTAAATTTTTGGAAAACACTTTCAGCTGGCTTGAGAACGGTCTGACCTCTGGGGAGGAACAGAATGTGAACTTGAGAGATCAGGATGGTCTCATGAGACCATATAAAATAGACTTAAGTGACTTTTTGGTCGTCCAGGTTGTGGCCGAGGAGGCCTGGGAGTCCCACATCAAGCGCAACGACTCTATCATCGTGGACATCTTCCACGGCCTCTTCAAGTCCACGCTGGTGTGCCCACTCTGCGCCAAGGTCTCGGTGACCTTCGACCCCTTCTGCTACCTGACCCTGCCGCTGCCCATGAAGAAGGAACGCACGCTGGAGGTGTACCTGGTGCGCGTCGATCCCCTGCTCAAGCCCACGCAGGTGAGGGCGTCGCATACCTGCCCAGGTGGCTTGGTGCCTGTGTGTTAAAAATGGTACCATGGGATAGGATAAGCTAAGGTGCTACACAATGGTACATTAGAAATGGTACCATGGGATAGGATAAGCTAAGGTGCTACACAATGGTACATTAGAAATGGTACCATGGGATAGGATAAGCTAAGGTGCTAAACAATGGTACATTAGAAATGGTACCATGGGATAGGATAAGCTAAGGTGCTACACAATGGTACATTAGAAATGGTACCATGGGATAGGATAAGCTAAGGTGCTACACAATGCTGTCTTGCCGTTTAGCAGCAAGATGGCATTGTTAACCTAGCAAGTATGTTAACCTAGCAATTATGAGTGCTTGGAACAAATACAAATCTTACTGTACCATCATCGATCTAATGTTGTTTTACTGTCTTCGGGTAAATGTACTCATTGAAGGTCACTTTGGGCAAAAGCGTCTGTGAAATGCCCTAAATGTAGATGTATTGTAAATGTATTTTGATGCCATATTGCATGCAGTTTGCAATGTACAATATCCCAGCATTTGAGCCACTTTAAATGTCACACTATGTACGTTTGTATGTATGTCTATAGTTCCTAATTTGATTACGCTTTTTATTATCTTATATTTTAAAGGGGACATATTATGCCACCAGGTGTGAGTGTGATTAGCCTTTGCAAGCCGTTTCACAATTGCCACGTGACTACTTGTGATGTCTAGTGACATCACAAGTGGGAATGTCCACCTAGATGTATGATTACTAGATCAGTCTACCAGCCTACCCAGTGGACTGTACCGACAGGTAAACTGATCTGGTCACATGGCAATTGTGAAATGGCTTGCGATGGCTCATCACACTCACCTGGTGTGAGTTAGTAATAATACGTCCCCTTTAAAGACCGAAATATATATGGAAAAATAAGTTCTAATAAGTGTGTGTGTGTGTGTGTGTGTGTGTGTGTGTGTGTGTGTGTGTGTGTGTGTGTGTGTGTGTGGTGTGTGTGTGTGTGTGTGTGTGTGTGTGTGTGTGTGTTCTCTCCCTCAGTACAAGCTGACGGTGCCCAAGGTGGGCTACATCTCGGACCTGTGTGCCTCCCTGGCCAGCATGTCTGGCGTTTCTGCTGACAAGGTACACCTCGGCAACACCTCGGCCATGCCCACTTGTGCCAGAGGTTGCTCAAAATACCAACAACATAAGCATAGCAATAGAATAATGAGTAATAAACAATAGAATAATAAAATAAACAAATACATTTACAAATTTACAGTGAATAAGCCGAAGGAAAAATATAGGTAAGATATTCAGTAAGCAAAACAAGTTGGCAATGGTATTGAGAAGTACTAGTGAGAAGTAGTATTGCACACGAGGAATATTGCACATGATGACCAAATCAGAGTTCTTTATCGTACACTCATAGCCACCTTTTTGTGGAGCGATCTTGTCGTTATACTTGCTTTTTTTAATCTCTGAGGTTTCATTGGTGGTGATGAGTCAGAGCAACATTTGTGAATGGAGGGCGAAGCTATATTTAGACGTTTGAGTACTCTGGTGTCTGACTCACCTCTCCTGGGTCTCCCCCCCCCCACTCCTCCCCGCAGATGATTGTAACCGATATCTACAACCACCGCTTCCACCGCATCTTCGCCACAACGAGAACCTCAGCAGCATCATGGAGCGAGACGACATCTACGCGTGAGTCACGGTGTGTCGCCGACGGCAACAGACGGATGTCATGGCCGATGTCTGAGCCTGAGTCAAAGTCGTGTGTGTGCGTGTGCGTGTGCGCGTGCGCCCCGGAGTGGGAGGTCGCAAGATATAAAACGTTTTATTGAATTTGTCGTTATTGTTTTCGCCATCGGAATATCTTATCTTCCCTACATATTTGTATATTTTAACTGTAAATTTGTAAATCCGTTAGTTTATTTTTATTATTCTGTTTTCCATATTGTTTTATTGTACTGTATTGCTCTGCAACCTGGCACAAGAATTTCCTTCGGGATTAATAAAGTTCTATTCTATTTATGTAATCTAAAAACAACGGTGTTTATCGTGTACAGTGTTAGTACAGCATTCATTTTTAAATTATTAATTTTGGCTATTATTTTACTGACATTTGCCAACAACATTAAAAGGATGCAAATTATTGGTGAGTTTTGCACTCAAAAGCGAAGGTTATGGCTCCATTGCTATAACTCGTTGCAAAGAAATAAATACATTTATCCTCTGCTGCGTCCCAAAAAAAATCGTTTCTCATTTATCAAGTTGCTATGGGTACAGATTGGGTAACGGATGAATTCAGAAGTGATTTAAAATTGAGCCGAACTATGTGTGCGGTACACTGTGTCAACGCACACCCCCGCCGGCCAATCAGAAAAGAGTATTTTGTTACCAAGGTACCGGCAGCAGATCTAACTCTCTGGGTCTCTCTGGGTCGGGTCCAGGTTCGAGCTGGAGGTGAACCGGCAGGAGGACTCGGACCACGTGGTCTTCCCCGTCCACCTGCGGGAGAAGTTCAAGCAGGCGGGCTACAACCACGCCAGCATGCCGCTGTTTGGCCAGCCCTTCCTCATCACCGTGCCCAAGACCATCAGCGAGGACAAGCTGTACAACCTGCTGCTCATGCACCTCTGGTGAGTTAAAATGAAAATCTAATTGAATTGACTTTGTCAAATATCAGTAAGTGCTTGTTGCTTCCGATTTGATCGGAACTTTCCGGTCAATTTGTGTCACGTGATCTTTTCCTTGCAGTCGGTTTCCCGCTCTTCTGCCGGCGGAGGACGACGAGGAGGACGACCGCCGAGACACGCAGACCACCGCGCACCACGTCGTCAACGGCAACGCCTCCTCCTCCATCGCCAGCACGTCCAACAGTAACGCCGCCTCCTCCTCAGTCATTGCGGCCGCCACCAACGGGAACGCCCCCAACGGCCTTCTCGAGGAAGTTTCGCCCAGTGAGTTTTTTTTTTTTCTTAACCCATTTTCCTATAATTTCTTATCTGTTTTTAATACCTCATTCTACTTGCTATTTAACTGTACTGCAAGTTTATGCTATGTTTTCCATCTTGATGTACAAGATAGAGAAGGTCTCAGACGGACAAAATGAGATTCTGTCTCAATGGGATTCACCCGATCAAATAAATAAATGAAATTATCCGCAATGCTCACGTGAGTCCCCACGCTGACAGCAAAACAGAAACGTACTACTTTCACACTTCTACCCAGCCTGAAGTGAGTTCCCACTTTTGGCGTGAATTCACACTACTTTCACACATATCTACAGAGCTATTTACTCACTAATATAACTGTCAAATGATATTTTTTATTTTTATTTGGTCCAGTTGACAGCCCTAGAGGGACACCAATGTGCCATCCAATTTTTGTCAGAATAACTGAATGGTAAATGGATTGCATTTATATAACGCTTTTATTCAAAGTGCTTTACAGTATCGCCTCACATTCACCCATTCATACACCGACGGCGGTGTCAACCATGCAAGGTAACAACCAACACGAGCAGTTAAAGATAAAATAAAAAAAAAAAACTTGGGGGGGGGGGGGGGGGCGGCTGGTGGAAGGTTGTGATTGTTCAACAAAAAACTCAGCACATCATGAAAACCAGTGTTTAAAATATGTACATTTGGGAATAAAGCTAAAATGCCGGAGGGAGAGTAGGAGGAGAGAGATATGGCGAGAGAAGAGTCCTCAGAGTGTATCCCAAGTGTTTATGACGGCAAAGGGATCTTGAACGCCGCGCTCTGGCCTTCTCAATCAGAAAGGACGAGACTTCTCTTCTTAAAAAAAAAAAAGAATTGATAATAAACTAATGATGCTTTCACAGAGTGCACACGCACACACACACACACACACACACACACAGGCACACAGTGAGTCCAGCCACGGGAGACCCTGATTGCATTTTGTGTGCCTTTGCAGTCGGACGCCCACAGCAAACACACCCCCCCCCCCCCTCCCCCCCGTTATGGCCACTCCCCTCCGCTTTAGCCCCAGCTCCCTTAAGCACGTTAGCCCCAGCTAGCTTAGCACTTCAAAACCAGCTTGCAGAGCACTCTAGCAAGGCCCAAGGCTGGCCCTCACTACGTTTGGTTAGCACTACAAGCACAAACCAGGTCAGTGCTTTAGCACCAGCTAGCATAGCACTTTTAGCCAGTTTGGTGCTGGGACGGGTGAACACGTTAGCATAAGGCCGGGTTAGTCCATTAGCGTCAGCTGGGTAAATACAAGCCAAGAATTAGCCTGTTTAATGCGGAAGGGGGTCAGGGCGTGACCACCAGTTTTGGGGCGGGGCCAGGGTTGGCCCGATAGCTGGGTTAGCCCGTTAGCTTGCTAGCGGGGATAGCCCGTCAGCCCGTGTTAGCCCGTCAGCAGTGCTAGCCCGTTAGCGGGAGTCACCAATTAGCAGGGGGTCACCCATTTCAGGGTTAGCCTGTTAGCAGTGCTAGCCCGTTAGCAGGGTTAGCTAGTTAGCAGTGCTAGCCCATTAGCGGGGGTTCCCATTAGCAGGGGGTCAACACTATTAGGGGGTTAACCTGTTAGCGGGGCTAGCCTGTTAGCGGGGGGTCAGTCTGGGGGTTCGTGGGCGTCCTGCCGTGTGTCTGTATGGCTTCGATGGAAAGATCCCAGTGTCTCCGTCCCTCTCCCTGCAGAATGTCCTCCCCCACCCCCTCGGTCGTCCTCGGCGATCAGTTGGTTTCTCATGGCAACGTCTCGACTGGGTGCGACCTCCTCACTGCGATCGGCCTTCCTGCACTTGTTCTCGTTCAGGTCCTCCTCCTCCTCCTCTTCGTCACTGGGATCAGCGGCAGGAGCACCAACGGAGGCGGAGGCCTCGCTCTTCCTCTCACGTCCAAGCACCGCCCTCCTCCCCCCTCTTCCTCCTCCTCCCTCCCTCCTCCTCCCACTTCGCCAGTCCCAGAGCGAAGTTAGCCGGAGCCCATCACCGTGTCCTGCCGTTGTAGAACAACACGTAGCCCGCTTTGGACTGCAGAGGCGCACACGCACACACACACCACGTCAACACAATCACACACACACAATTTAGAAAGCACTTTAATATCTGTCTTCTACTGTGCCCTCACTCTGTCCAACTGTTCTTTCAACTACGAAAAACTAGCAACTCTGACTAACTTTGAGTGCATGTGCTTAGATTGTTCTCAGTCTCACTTTAAGTCGCTCCTGAATAAAAGAGCTAATTATGAATATATTCCCCTGTTCAGACTGCTCAGGTTAAAACAGAAGCCTAAAACATGGATGACAGGAAGTACAAAACAAAACAGGAAACTGACCATGATCTGATCCTGGCTGACCGGAGACACGCTGCTGTCATCGAAGTTGTACCACTTCTCGTCATCCTTGTTTTTGGCGTACGCCGGTGTCTGCAGGGACCAGATGTTAGACATGTTAGCACGGCGCTAGCAGGGACCAGATGTTACACATGTTAGCACGGCGCTAGCAGGGACTAGATGTTACACATGTTAACACGGTGCTAGTAGGGCCTATAGGGACTAGATGTTACACACGTTAGCACGGCGCTAGCAGGGACCAGATATTACACGTTAATATTAGTAACCCTTTTTACATTAACTCAAACCCTTTAATCACATAGATCACAATTAACATCAAACATTATATACACAACAGACACTGACATTCCATACACAAAGACCCTTGCTTAGAGGTGCTACTGAGAAAATCTTTACCCCATGGGTCCCCCATAAATCAGAAAATGAACAGCGAGCAAACTATTGATATAATATTGAGTGTGGGCGGTACCAAGAGGCCCTGACTACTGTAACAGTAAATAGACAGTAACGGTGTTATATAGAGTATATATATATATATATATATATATATATATATATATATATATATAGAGTCTTACAGTGGCCACCACCCATTCCTCCATAGTGGTTGGAGACTGCGATGAGGTCGTATCGGCAGGGCCCGGCGTTGGGGTTGATCAGGAACTCAGACATGTCCAGATCACTAGAGGACACACACACACACACGCACGCACGCACGCACGCACGCACGCACACGCACACGCACACGCACACACACACACACACACACACACACACCAGGGAATCAAATGAATATTCATTACATACATGCAATGAAATCTGCATGATGGATTCAATTGGGAACATCGGCACATGTTTTGTAGCCAGCCAACCGTCTGTCCTCTCTCGCCGTCTGCCCCTCTCTCCATCTGTCTGTGTCTGTTTGTCCGTCTGTCTCTCTGCCTGTCTCTCTGTCTGTCTCTGTCCTGTGTGTGTGTGTGTACCATAGGGGGAAGTCCACCACGGAGTCCAGCTTGTCCCTCATGTAGCGGCTGTAGGAGAACCTCTTGAGGTGGACCACCAGCACCGGGGGCAGAGACCACAGGTCCAACTTCTTGGTGGCCTGCTGGTGCTGCTTACAGGTCGGACAGTACCTACACACACACACACACACACACACACACACGAAACACAGTAGTTAGCAACCTGCTAGCTAGCTTATGGACATAGTAGTTAGCTACCTGCTAATCTTATTGGCATGGCCCCAGGGCTACAGCTAGTTTAGCTAGTCCTGCTAGCTTATAGACATGGCCCAAGGCTATCATCGTTAGCAACCTGCTAGCTTATGGACATGGCCCAGGTTATTGCAGTTAGCAACCTGCTAGCTTATGAACATGGCCCAGGCTGCAGTAGTTAGCAACCTGCTAGCTTATGACACGGCCCAGGCTATAGTAGTTAGCAACCTGCTAGCTTATAGACATGGCCCAGGCTAATAGTAGTTAGCAACCTGCCTAGCTTATAGACATGGCCCAGGCTATAGTAGTTAGCAACCTGCTAGCTTATAGACATGGCCCAGGCTATAGTAGTTAGGCAACCTGCTTAGCTTATAGACATTGCCCAGGCTACGGTAGTTAGCTACCTGCGCTGTGCACAAAATGTTAATATTCAGTTGTCAAAAGCAGGACAACAAAGCAAAATGAATCATTTTGGACTCTACTATAACTATTGAACCATTATTTGTGCCGTTCCTAAAGACATTGTAGCATGTGGAATATGAACAGGCAGTGGCGTGGGCCGCCTCACCAGGGGTCCTCAGCGCCCAGCTTCTCCTTGGTGGTGAACAGCTCGATGGCAGTCCTTGAGCTTGAAGAAGGCCTTCTTCTGGGGCTTGTACTCCATGCTCTCGTGCTTCTCAAAGTCCTGCGCACACACACACACAACACACACACACACACACACACACACACACACACACACACCACACACACCACACACACACACACACACACACACACACACACACACACACACACACACACACACACACACACACACACACACACACACACACACACACACACACATCTAGCAAGATGGAGACCGAGTGCTACGCTAGCCCACACACGGTAGCCCACACAATACAACAATAAACGACATTAAACGTTTTGTCGGGGTCTGCACCAAACTTACATTTGGTGAAAAAAGCGTGGCGTGTGATTAGCTATTACAAGCAGTTGAAAGCAAAATTGTCATTGTGACATCACAAGTGGGAGTGTCCACCCAGATGTATGCTGACTAGATCCACTGGGTAGGCTGGTAGACCGATCTAGTCATCATACATTCACTGAGATGTAGAAGCCTAATCTATAAACAGTAATAGAAAACCCGTATGTTGACCCCAGAGCGATGGGCATCTTTCATCCGAATGTCATGTGAGCACGGCTATTGACCAATCAGAAAGCTTGTGCAGAGATTTAGGCTCACACACACGTACCTCTGCTGCCCGCTCATCAAAGTACTTGTTCTTCATCTCCGGCTCCCAGTCCAGAGAGAGATAGGAGCGGTCTGAGGGGGAGGAACAGGGGGACAACAACCAATCAGACTCCTCGGTTCACAGCCTCCACTGAGCATCAGTATGAATACGTCAACCGTTTCATTATAACCTCCAATGACACACAAGTTACCTGGGACGAAAGGAGATTTTAATTAACCTCAAGGGACTTCCTGGTAAATAAAGGTTAAAATCAATAATACAAATTTTTTGTATGAGCATGAGTTAAGGCCCGAGCGCTCTGCTCAACCACTTTGGCTAGACGGCTGGTACCACCATCACTAAGAACAGGCAAACGTCACTCTGCCAAGTCCCAACTCCTCTCTGTTCTGGCACTGCAGTGGCAGAATGAGCTGCTGGACGATGTCAGGACAGCAGAGCCAAGATCCACCCTGGTATTTAGATGATTAGATAGTTCTATAGCTATATTCCGGCATTAGATTCCAATAACTAAATATAACAACGTCATCAGAATGCGTCATGGGACAATCGCACCAACATAAAGTCTGGCGAAATGTCGTGATATTGGAAGCTACGATTCTCAGAGGACCTTGAGTTTAAATGCCTCCATTAAACTGAAGCTCCACACTTGAGTGTCAACACAGGTTTTGGTGAATGGAAAATATATTTGGTATTAATTAGACCAAAGTCAAGTTTTAAAAGAGCGCCCCCTACCGCTGAGCCGGATGTGTCCGTCGTCGAAGCAGATCTGCCGGGTGCCGTCCTTGAGTAACGTGAAGTCCGTCTTGCCCATGTTGTTGAACTGGATGGAGAACAGGCCGGTCCGGTGGCGCCCGGGCGCTGGCACCGTCGGCGGGGGTGAGGAGCACTTGTCTGGGCCGCCGCCCACGCCGTTCTCCAGCTCCGTGTCCCCGCCCACCGAGTCCTCCGATTGGCTGTTGTCGTTCTCCGAGGGCAGCTCCTGGTCCTGGCTGGACTCCTCGTCGGGCTCGTCCGTCTCCATCTCGCCTGCAGGGGGCAGCAGAGGCAGCTTAGCGCATTGGGGATACACGTTAGCGTAGCTAGCTCTAGGCGACGTTAAGAGAAACCAAACATAGGGAATCCAACCGCAAGGACTGCCAAACACACATCCTCCAATTTCTGATTCTGGTTAACTGAGTGCCAGGTGTAATGGAAAATGTCCATAGGGCCTCTCCGAGGGCATAATGTTCCTTGAATAGGTTGTCTACACAACCTATTCAACCCTTAGCTTTGCATAACATAAAGGCGACTCCCTCCAGTCATGAAGATAAGCAGCTCGGGCGGGAGTTGGTTGACTGTAAATATTCCTACAGGGGACAGGAATCGCTGATGGTTATCACAAGAATCGTCGTCTTGTCTATGCTTGAAACTCTGTGTTGTGATCAAAGGAATTCGGTCCCAGGAACCCTGGGGGTGAAAACTGTCCTTAAAAGTTTACTTCAGTTTGGTACTCACTCTGCTAGAGAGGAGTCTGGTGAATGCATTCATTAAAATACTCTTAATTTCTACAAGTATTGTGTTTACTTCAGTTTGGAGATCTCACGTGCCCTAGATGCAATTATTGAATTGCCACGACACAGGTAACGCCCTAAATGCCAATATATTGTTTGCATTTACGGCAGTAGCTCAGGAGCTAAGAGCGGTTGTCTGGCAACAGGAAGGTTGCGGGTTCGATCCCCGGGCTCCTCCTCCTCCTAGCTAAGTGTTGAGGTGTCCCTGAGCAAGACACCACCTAACCCTAACTGCTCCTGACGTGTTGGTTGTTACCTTGCATGGTTGACACCGCCGTCGGTGTATGAATGGGTGAATGTGAGGCGATACTGTAAAGCACTTTGAATAAAAGCGTTATATAAATGCAATCCATTTACCATTCAGTTATTCTGACAAAAATGGGATGGCACATTGGTGTCCCTCTAGGGCTGTCAACTGGACCAAATAAAAATAAAAAATATCATTTGACAGTTATATTAGTGAGTAAATAGCTCTGTAGATATGTGTGAAAGTAGTGTGAATTCACGCCAAAAGTGGGAACTCACTTCAGGCTGGGTAGAAGTGTGAAAGTAGTACGTTTCTGTTTTGCTGTCAGCGTGGGGACTCACGTGAGCATTGCGGATAATTTAATTTATTTATTTGATCGGGTGAATCCCATTGAGACAGAATCTCATTTTGTCCGTCTGAGACCTTCTCTATCTTGTACATCAAGATGGAAAACATAGCATAAACTTGCAGTACAGTTAAATAGCAAGTAGAATGAGTATTAAAAACAGATAAGAAATTATAGGAAAATGGTAAAAAAAAACAAAAAAAAACTCACTGGGCGAAACTTCCTCGAGAAGGCCGTTGGGGGCGTTCCCGTTGGTGGCGGCCGCAATGACTGAGGAGGAGGCGGCGTTACTGTTGGACGTGCTGGCGATGGAGGAGGAGGCGTTGCCGTTGACGACGTGGTGCGCGGTGGTCTGCGTGTCTCGGCGGTCGTCCTCCTCGTCGTCCTCCGCCGGCAGAGAGCGGGAAAACCGACTGCAAGGAAAAGATCACGTGACACAAATTGACCGGAAAGTTCCGATCAAATTCGGAAGCAACAAGCACTACTGATATTTGACAAAGTCAATTCAATTAGATTTTCATTTTAACTCACCAGAGGTGCATGAGCAGCAGGTTGTACAGCTTGTCCTCGCTGATGGTCTTGGGCACGGTGATGAGGAAGGGCTGGCAAACAGCGGCATGCTGGCGTGGTTGTAGCCCGCCTGCTTGAACTTCTCCCGCAGGTGGACGGGGAAGACCACGTGGTCCGAGTCCTCCTGCCGGTTCACCTCCAGCTCGAACCTGGACCCGACCCAGAGAGACCCAGAGAGTTAGATCTGCTGCTGGTACCTTGGTAACAAAATACTCTTTTCTGATTGGCCGGCGGGGGTGTGCGTTGACAGTGTACCGCACACATAGTTCGGCTCAATTTTAAATCACTTCTGAATTCATCCGTTACCCAATCTGTACCCATAGCAACTTGATAAATGAGAAACGATTTTTTTTGGGACGCAGCAGAGGATAAATGTATTTATTTCTTTGCAACGAGTTATAGCAATGGAGCCATAACCTTCGCTTTTGAGTGCAAAACTCACCAATAATTTGCATCCTTTTAATGTTGTTGGCAAATGTCAGTAAAATAATAGCCAAAATTAATAATTTAAAAATGAATGCTGTACTAACACTGTACACGATAAACACTGTTGTTTTTAGATTACATAAATAGAATAGAACTTTATTAATCCCGAAGGAAATTCTTGTGCCAGGTTGCAGAGCAATACAGTACAATAAAACAATATGGAAAAACAGAATAATAAAAATAAACTAACGGATTTACAAATTTACAGTTAAAATATACAAATATGTAGGGAAGATAAGATATTCCGATGGCGAAAACAATAACGACAAATTCAATAAAACGTTTTATATCTTGCGACCTCCCACTCCGGGGCGCACGCGCACACGCACACACACACGACTTTGACTCAGGCTCAGACATCGGCCATGACATCCGTCTGTTGCCGTCGGCGACACACCGTGACTCACGCGTAGATGTCGTCTCGCTCCATGATGCTGCTGAGGTTCTCGTTGGTGGCGAAGATGCGGTGGAAGCGGTGGTTGTAGATATCGGTTACAATCATCTGCGGGGAGGAGTGGGGGGGAGACCCAGGAGAGGTGAGTCAGACACCAGAGTACTCAAACGTCTAAATATAGCTTCGCCCTCCATTCACAAATGTTGCTCTGACTCATCACCACCAATGAAACCTCAGAGATTAAAAAAAAGCAAGTATAACGACAAGATCGCTCCACAAAAAGGTGGCTATGAGTGTACGATAAAGAACTCTGATTTGGTCATCATGTGCAATATTCCTCGTGTGCAATACTACTTCTCACTACTACTTCTCAATACCATTGCCAACTTGTTTTGCTTACTGAATATCTTACCTATATTTTTCCTTCGGCTTATTCACTGTAAATTTGTAAATGTATTTGTTTATTTTATTATTCTATTGTTTATTACTCATTATTCTATTGCTATGCTTATGTTGTTGGTATTTTGAGCAACCTCTGGCACAAGTGGGCATGGCCGAGGTGTTGCCGAGGTGTACCTTGTCAGCAGAAACGCCAGACATGCTGGCCAGGGAGGCACACAGGTCCGAGATGTAGCCCACCTTGGGCACCGTCAGCTTGTACTGAGGGAGAGAACACACACACACACACACACACACACACACACACACACACACACACACACACACACACACACACACACACACACACACACACACACACACACACACACACACACACTATAGATATTTGTATATATGTCTTTAAAGGGGACGTATTATTACTAACTCACACCAGGTGAGTGTGATGAGCCATCGCAAGCCATTTCACAATTGCCATGTGACCAGATCAGTTTACCTGTCGGTACAGTCCACTGGGTAGGCTGGTAGACTGATCTAGTAATCATACATCTAGGTGGACATTCCCACTTGTGATGTCACTAGACATCACAAGTAGTCACGTGGCAATTGTGAAACGGCTTGCAAAGGCTAATCACACTCACACCTGGTGGCATAATATGTCCCCTTTAAAATATAAGATAATAAAAAGCGTAATCAAATTAGGAACTATAGACATACATACAAACGTACATAGTGTGACATTTAAAGTGGCTCAAATGCTGGGATATTGTACATTGCAAACTGCATGCAATATGGCATCAAAATACATTTACAATACATCTACATTTAGGGCATTTCACAGACGCTTTTGCCCAAAGTGACCTTCAATGAGTACATTTACCCGAAGACAGTAAAAACAACATTATATCGATGATGGTACAGTAAGATTTGTATTTGTTCCAAGCACTCATAATTGCTAGGTTAACATACTTGCTAGGTTAACAATGCCATCTTGCTGCTAAACGGCAAGACAGCATTGTGTAGCACCTTAGCTTATCCTATCCCATGGTACCATTTCTAATGTACCATTGTGTAGCACCTTAGCTTATCCTATCCCATGGTACCATTTCTAATGTACCATTGTGTAGCACCTTAGCTTATCCTATCCCATGGTACCATTTCTAATGTACCATTGTGTAGCACCTTAGCTTATCCTATCCCATGGTACCATTTCTAATGTACCATTGTGTAGCACCTTAGCTTATCCTATCCCATGGTACCATTTTTAACACACAGGCACCAAGCCACCTGGGCAGGTATGCGACGCCCTCACCTGCGTGGGCTTGAGCAGGGGATCGACGCGCACCAGGTACACCTCCAGCGTGCGTTCCTTCTTCATGGGCAGCGGCAGGGTCAGGTAGCAGAAGGGGTCGAAGGTCACCGAGACCTTGGCGCAGAGTGGGCACACCAGCGTGGACTTGAAGAGGCCGTGGAAGATGTCCACGATGATAGAGTCGTTGCGCTTGATGTGGGACTCCCAGGCCTCCTCGGCCACAACCTGGACGACCAAAAAGTCACTTAAGTCTATTTTATATGGTCTCATGAGACCATCCTGATCTCTCAAGTTCACATTCTGTTCCTCCCCAGAGGTCAGACCGTTCTCAAGCCAGCTGAAAGTGTTTTCCAAAAATTTACCCGATAGAGTCTTACAGTGGCCACCACCCATTCCTCCATAGTGGTTGGAGACTGCGATGAGGTCGTATCGGCAGGGCCCGGCGTTGGGGTTGATCAGGAACTCAGACATGTAGATCACTAAAGGACTCTATATATATATATATATATATATATATATATATACTCTATATACACCGTTACTGTCTATTTACTGTTACAGTAGTCAGGCCTCTTGGTACCGCCCACACTCAATATTATATCTAGTTTGCTCGCTGTTCATTTTCTGATTTATGGGGACCCATGGGGTAAAGATTTTCTCAGTAGCACCTCTAAGCAAGGGTCTTTGTGTATGGAATGTCAGTGTCTGTGTGTGTATATAATGTTTGATGTTAATTGTGATCTATGTGATTAAAGGTTTGAGTTAATGTAAAAAGGGTTACTAATATTAACGTGTAATATCTGGTCCCTGCTAGCGCCGTGCTAACGTGTGTAACATCTAGTCCCTATAGGCCCTACTAGCACCGTGTTAACATGTGTAACATCTAGTCCCTGCTAGCGCCGTGCTAACATGTGTAACATCTGGTCCCTGCTAGCGCCGTGCTAACATGTCTAACATCTGGTCCCTGCAGACACGGCGTACGCCAAAAACAAGGATGACGAGAAGTGGTACAACTTCGATGACAGCAGCGTGTCTCCGGTCAGCCAGGATCAGATCATGGTCAGTTTCCTGTTTTTGTTTTGTACTTCCTGTCATCCATGTTTTAGGCTTCTGTTTTAACCTGAGCAGTCTGAACAGGGGAATATATTCATAATTAGCTCTTTTATTCAGAGCGACTTTAAAGTGAGACTGAGAACAATCTAAGCACATGCACTCAAAGTTAGTCAGAGTTGCTAGTTTTTCGTAGTTTGAAAGAACAGTTGGACAGAGTGAGGGCACAGTAGAAGACAGATATTAAAGTGCTTTCTAAATTGTGTGTGTGTGATTGTGTTGACGTGTGTGTGTGTGCGTGTGCGCCTCTGCAGTCCAAAGCGGGCTACGTGTTGTTCTACCAACGGCAGGACACGGTGATGGGCTCCGGCTACTTCGCTCTGGACTGCGAAGTGGAGGAGGAGGAGGAGGAAGAGGAGGAGGAGGAGGAGGAAGAGGGGGAGGAGGGCGGTGCTGGACGTGAGAGGAAGAGCGAGGCCTCCGCCTCCGTTGGTGCTCCTGCCGCTGATCCCAGTGACGAAGAGGAGGAGGAGGAGGACCTGAACGAGAACAAGTGCAGGAAGGCCGATCGCAGTGAGGAGGTCGCACCCAGTCGAGACGTTGCCATGAGAACCAACTGATCGCCGAGGACGACCGAGGGGGTGGGGGAGGACATTCTGCAGGGAGAGGGACGGAGACACTGGGATCTTTCCATCCGAAGCCATACAGACACACGGCAGGACGCCCACGAACCCCCAGACTGACCCCCCGCTAACAGGCTAGCCCCGCTAACAGGTTAACCCCCTAATAGGTGACCCCCTGCTAATGGGTAACCCCCGCTAATGGGCTAGCACTGCTAACTAGCTAACCCTGCTAACGGGCTAGCACTGCTAACAGGCTAACCCTGATAATGGGTGACCCCCTGCTAATTGGTGACTCCCGCTAACGGGCTAGCACTGCTGACGGGCTAACACGGGCTGACGGGCTATCCCCGCTAGCAAGCTAACGGGCTAACCCAGCTATCGGGCCAACCCTGGCCCCGCCCCAAAACTGGTGGTCACGCCCTGACCCCCTTCCGCATTAAACAGGCTAATCTTGGCTTGTATTTACCCAGCTGACGCTAATGGACTAACCCGGCCTTATGCTAACGTGTTCACCCGTCCAGCACCAAACTGGCTAAAAGTGCTATGCTAGCTGGTGCTAAAGCACTGACCTGGTTTGTGCTTGTAGTGCTAACCAAACGTAGTGAGGGCCAGCCTTGGGCCTTGCTAGAGTGCTCTGCAAGCTGGTTTTGAAGTGCTAAGCTAGCTGGGGCTAACGTGCTTAAGGGAGCTGGGGCTAAAGCGGAGGGGAGTGGCCATAACGGGGGGAGGTGTGTGTGTGTGTGTGTGTGTGTGTGTGTGTGTGTGTGTGTGTGTGTGTGTGTGTGTGTGTGTGTGTGTGTGCAGGACTTTGAGAAGCACGAGAGCATGGAGTACAAGCCCCAGAAGAAGGCCTTCTTCAAGCTCAAGGACTGCATCGAGCTGTTCACCACCAAGGAGAAGCTGGGCGCTGAGGACCCCTGGTGAGGGGCCCACGCACTGCCTGTTCATATTCCACATGCTACAATGTCTTTAGGAACGGCACAAATAATGGTCAATAGTTATAGTAGAGTCCAAAATGATTCATTTTTGCTTTGTTGTCCTTACAAGCTTTTGACAACTGAATATTAACATTTTGTGCACAGCGCAGGTAGCTAACTACCGTAGCCTGGGCAATGTCTATAAGCTAGCAGGTTGCTAACTACTATAGCCTGGGCCATGTCTATAAGCTAGCAGGTTGCTAACTACTGTAGCCTGGGCCATGTCATAAGCTAGCAGGTTGCTAACTACTATAGCCTGGGCCATGTCTATAAGCTAGCAGGTTGCTAACTACTATAGCCTGGGCCATGTCTATAAGCTAGCAGGTTGCTAACTACTATAGCCTGGGCCATGTCTATAAGCTAGCAGGTTGCTAACTACTGTAACCTGGGCCATGTCCATAAGCTAGCAGGTTGCTAACTACTGTAGTCTGGGCCATGCCAATAAGATAGCAGGTAGCTAACTACTATGTCCATAAGCTAGCTAGCAGGTTGCTAACTACTGTGTTTGTGTGTGTGTGTGTGTGTGTGTGTGTGTGTGTAGGTACTGTCCGACCTGTAAGCAGCACCAGCAGGCCACCAAGAAGTTGGACCTGTGGTCTCTGCCCCCGGTGCTGGTGGTCCACCTCAAGAGGTTCTCCTACAGCCGCTACATGAGGGACAAGCTGGACTCCGTGGTGGACTTCCCCCTATGGTACACACACACACACAGACAGAGACAGGCAGAGAGACAGACGGACAAACAGACACAGACAGATGGAGAGAGGGGCAGACGGCGAGAGAGACAGACGGTTGGCTGGCTACAAAACATGTGCCGATGTTCCCAATTTGAATCCATCATGCAGATTTCATTGCAGGTATGTAATGAATATTCATTTGATTCCCTGGTGTGTGTGTGTGTGTGCGTGCGTGCGTGCGTGCGTGCGTGCGTGCGTGCGTGCGTGTGTGCGTGCGTGTGTGTGTGTGTGTGTGTCCTCTAGTGATCTGGACATGTCTGAGTTCCTGATCAACCCCAACGCCGGGCCCTGCCGATACGACCTCATCGCAGTCTCCAACCACTATGGAGGAATGGGTGGTGGCCACTGTAAGACTCTATATATATATATATATATATATATATATATATATATATATACTCTATATACACCGTTACTGTCTATTTACTGTTACAGTAGTCAGGCCTCTTGGTACCGCCCACACTCAATATTATATCAATAGTTTGCTCGCTGTTCATTTTCTGATTTATGGGGACCCATGGGGTAAAGATTTTCTCAGTAGCACCTCTAAGCAAGGGTCTTTGTGTATGGAATGTCAGTGTCTGTGTGTATATAATGTTTGATGTTAATTGTGATCTATGTGATTAAAGGTTTGAGTTAATGTAAAAAGGGTTACTAATATTAACGTGTAATATCTGGTCCCTGCTAGCGCCGTGCTAACGTGTGTAACATCTAGTCCCTATAGGCCCTACTAGCACCGTGTTAACATGTGTAACATCTAGTCCCTGCTAGCGCCGTGCTAACATGTGTAACATCTGGTCCCTGCTAGCGCCGTGCTAACATGTCTAACATCTGGTCCCTGCAGACACGGCGTACGCCAAAAACAAGGATGACGAGAAGTGGTACAACTTCGATGACAGCAGCGTGTCTCCGGTCAGCCAGGATCAGATCATGGTCAGTTTCCTGTTTTTGTTTTGTACTTCCTGTCATCCATGTTTTAGGCTTCTGTTTTAACCTGAGCAGTCTGAACAGGGGAATATATTCATAATTAGCTCTTTTATTCAGAGCGACTTTAAAGTGAGACTGAGAACAATCTAAGCACATGCACTCAAAGTTAGTCAGAGTTGCTAGTTTTTCGTAGTTTGAAAGAACAGTTGGACAGAGTGAGGGCACAGTAGAAGACAGATATTAAAGTGCTTTCTAAATTCTGTGTGTGTGATTGTGTTGACGTGTGTGTGTGTGCGTGTGCGCCTCTGCAGTCCAAAGCGGGCTACGTGTTGTTCTACCAACGGCAGGACACGGTGATGGGCTCCGGCTACTTCGCTCTGGACTGCGAAGGGAGGAGGAGGAGGAGGAGGAGGAGGAGGAGGAAGAGGGGGAGGAGGGCGGTGCTGGACGTGAGAGGAAGAGTGAGGCCTCCGCCTCCGTTGGTGCTCCTGCCGCTGATCCCAGTGACGAAGAGGAGGAGGAGGAGGACCTGAACGAGAACAAGTGCAGGAAGGCCGATCGCAGTGAGGAGGTCGCACCCAGTCGAGACGTTGCCATGAGAACCAACTGATCGCCGAGGACGACCGAGGGGGTGGGGGAGGACATTCTGCAGGGAGAGGGACGGAGACACTGGGATCTTTCCATCCGAAGCCATACAGACACACGGCAGGACGCCCACGAACCCCCAGACTGACCCCCCGCTAACAGGCTAGCCCCGCTAACAGGTTAACCCCCTAATAGGTGACCCCCTGCTAATGGGTAACCCCCGCTAATGGGCTAGCACTGCTAACTAGCTAACCCTGCTAACGGGCTAGCACTGCTAACAGGCTAACCCTGATAATGGGTGACCCCCTGCTAATTGGTGACTCCCGCTAACGGGCTAGCACTGCTGACGGGCTAACACGGGCTGACGGGCTATCCCCGCTAGCAAGCTAACGGGCTAACCCGCTATCGGGCCAACCCTGGCCCCGCCCCAAAACTGGTGGTCACGCCCTGACCCCCTTCCGCATTAAACAGGCTAATCTTGGCTTGTATTTACCCAGCTGACGCTAATGGACTAACCCGGCCTTATGCTAACGTGTTCACCCGTCCAGCACCAAACTGGCTAAAAGTGCTATGCTAGCTGGTGCTAAAGCACTGACCTGGTTTGTGCTTGTAGTGCTAACCAAACGTAGTGAGGGCCAGCCTTGGGCCTTGCTAGAGTGCTCTGCAAGCTGGTTTTGAAGTGCTAAGCTAGCTGGGGCTAACGTGCTTAAGGGAGCTGGGGCTAAAGCGGAGGGGAGTGGCCATAACGGGGGGAGGGGGGGGGGGGGGGGGTGTTTGCTGTGGGCGTCCGACTGCAAAGGCACACAAAATGCAATCAGGGTCTCCCGTGGCTGGACTCACTGTGTGCCAGTGTGTGTGTGTGTGTGTGTGTGTGTGTGTGTGCGTGTGCACTCTGTGAAAGCATCATTAGTTTATTATCAATTCTTTTTTTTTTTAAGAAGAGAAGTCTCGTCCTTTCTGATTGAGAAGGCCAGAGCGCGGCGTTCAAGATCCCTTTGCCGTCATAAACACTTGGGATACACTCTGAGGACTCTTCTCTCGCCATATCTCTCTCCTCCTACTCTCCCTCCGGCATTTTAGCTTTATTCCCAAATGTACATATTTTAAACACTGGTTTTCATGATGTGCTGAGTTTTTTGTTGAACAATCACAACCTTCCACCAGCCGCCCCCCCCCCCCCCTCCCCCCAAGTTTTTTTTTAATATTTTATTATTGCCAGAGAAACTGCAAATATGTTGAACACAAAATGTCAAATGAACATATAGCTTGTACGCTGCCTACTTTCCAGAAACCCCGGACAGGTTTTTCGTCGCGTTTAAAGAGGAACCGCACTCGAGTCCAACCACAAGGTGGCAGCAGACGCACGCGTTACGTGGTGACTGTTTCTGATCGGCTCAGACGGGCATCAGGTGATGTCTCTCGATGTCCAATGAAATTACGTGGCATCAATTTGAGCAAAGAGAGCAAAAAAAACAACAAACAAAGAAAAATAAATAGTTTGCTGTTCCTGTGGTTGTGTTTGGTTCCTCTTTAAAAGCTAGCCAAACTGTCCTAGCCGTGTGCTGCTGCTGCTGCTAATACCGCCACTTGCTAACATCACTAATCGGGGGGGCGTCCATAGACAAATCATCACTGTATTGGTTTCTGGTCCAGCAAAAAAAATTTCTTCTGATTTGTGCTATTATTCATCTACAGCGCCATCTGGAGCGTTTGTAAACTATTATCTAACGCTGCGCGCAGATGGCGCACCTCACTGGTATTTCCACACAGTAGTGCCCAAATATGAACGTTTTTTAGGTGTATTTTTACCAATGCAAAGTTAGCTGCCTCGACCTCATAGTTCTGCTTCTGAATTTCACGCTCCTGCTCCGGCCTGGGTTAACGTTCCTCATTATTTATTCTGCAACTAGCGCTCTAACCTCTTCAATCGTCTCTATCCTCTCACGCCTCCCTCCTCGCTCCTCTCTGATCACCTCGGCCTTCACACCGCTCGCACTCCTTGCACACGCGAGGCAGCTAGACAGCTGCGGCCTCACCTCAGCTCAACATGATTCCCGCCGTCGTATTTCGTACTACATCATTCCGTGAGCTCTCTTTGTTTCTTCAGCACCTAGGGGGACAGATGTAACGCCGAGTAAAGTGGACTGTCACCCGCCCCTCCACCCCCCCCCCCCCCATCCCCCACCACTTTCCAATGTCAAACTGAATGTGATCAAACTTGTCTTTAGCGTGAGCTGGACGTGCCGATGAATGCATTGTGGTCGTGGTGGGAGGGAGGGAGGGGGGGGTGGGGAGGGGAGGGGAGGGGGGGGTGGGGGAGGGGAGGGGATGAGGGGAGGGAGGGGGGGGAGGGGAGGGGAGGGGAGGGGGAGGCCCCAAAAAGCTACACAGCCTCGGGCAGTCCTCGTCCGGCGACGTGATTGGTCGATAGGACATTGGCCGTCACCTCATTGGATGTCATTTAATCAGATTGATTTAGTCGTACGATAACAATAAAGATAATAGCACGAACATCATATACTTAATCAGTCACCTTTCAATGCAAATCCTAAATGCATTCTTTCTCCGGGAGGTTAAGTCCCGTGCCCGGTGGCAACGTAGGGATACCTTTTTAGTCCCCGGGTGGACGACACTGATTCTCACGGGTCGCTTTGGGGGGGGGGGCTGTGTTGCTTTTTAGGGCCATCGAGTGTGTGGTGTGTGTGTGTGTGTGGGTGCGTGGTGGTGCTTGCACTATCTAGGCTTCTACAATACTGTACATACGGAGTTCACTCTGTGAGTGCACAATTTGATAAAGTTTATTTATTTATATGTATGCATTTAATAATAATAAACATCAATTATTTAAGGACAGGGCAGGAGCTTTAGCGATGTCGTCACGGGGTGTGTGTGAGAGGGGGGGGGGGTACTGGTGTAAAAACTACAATAAAAAGGGGGATATTTTTTTAAAAGAAGGCTTCTGTCCTCCGCGGACCCCGTTCAGAGGACACGGAGGCCCGGACACATCCTTGCATGGCGTCATCATGTATGTGGGTGGGTGGGTGGGTGGGGGGGCAGGGGGTCCAAGTTTTGCTGCACTCGAGTTCACGTGAGTTTTACATTTGAAATGTGCATGTGTATTTATACACAGTCTTCAATAAAGTTGTGTAAAATCTGCCGCTTCTGCTGCCGTGTTTCTTCCTGCATTGCATTGTGCTTCACTTTCTTTCTTTCATAACAGTCGAGATATTCAGGTTAAATGTGCAGATTAATGACTCGACACAACTTGGGGGGGGGATACATTTGTACAAACTGGGACACAAAGTTCAGCCATCATGTGTACAGTATTTACTCGTGTGCAAAATGTTAAAATTGTTGTTGATGTTAAAATTAAATAAAACAAAAACGAAAATGTATAAGAATACTAATAATAATGGTGTGTGTGTGGACACGACGCCCTCTAGTGGACGTGACCGGTACTCCCACTCTCACTCTCACTCCACCACGCCCACTCGGTCTCGCCGGCCCAATCCCAGAGCGGGGCGGAGGCGCAGGCCACGCCCCCTCTGACGCGACGCGACGCGCGAATTTTATCCCGCGCGGAGAACGAAGACGACTTCATTTATATTTATTTTTTTTCGCGGTGCGGCGCTCCGGGACGGCGGCAGGAGGAGGAGGAGGAGGAGGTGCAGCAGGAGGTAGACGACGACGACGACGAGGAGGAGGAGGAGGAGGAGGAGGACGGATGGATGGAGGAGGTCTGGATGAACGAGCAGTGATGTAGGTTCCCTCGCTCGGGGTTGTGGCGGGAATGACTCGTTTTTAGAAAGGAAAACGGAAGAAGAAAAACAACAACCCGCTTTTTAAACATTTTTTTTTTTAAAGCGCCTTTCTTCGTTTTTATACGTCGACGTTTTTAAACGCGGAGCCACGTGGCTTATGGCGCCGACCGGCCACGCGAATGGCGCGCAAACGCAACCGAATTACGGGGGGAAATCGCGCCAACCAACGTTCCCCTTTTTTTGTCTAATGACCTCCCCCCCTCACACGCCTGCAGGTCATTAGACAAAAAAAGGGGAGGGGTGTGGTGGGTGGTGCTCACGGACCACGTGGAGTCGCCACGTTTTCTTCTGAGGCGCAAGTTCAAGAAGACGTCCGGAAGGAGACGACGCAGCGACGACACGACACGTCTAGACGTCTGGGTGGCGGCGGGTCGCGGGTCCGGGTGCGGGTCCGGGCCGTCCGCCGGCTGAGGTAGTAGTTTGTGCTGTTGGTCGGGTTGGCACGTTACCCGCTTGATGGAGATGACTGCGCAATCTACTGCCTTGCCGGCGGCCGGTCCCTGCGTCGTGAACACCCGGACTGGACGTCACAGGGAGGGGGAGTGGGGTGAAGCCAAGCAAGTTAGGAGATCAGAACTGTGTCAGGTTTATGATTTGGGTGATGACTGCATAATAAGGTGCATGGATTGGGACATAACTGCATAATAAGGTGCATGGATTGGGAGGTAACTGCATAATAAGGTGCATGGATTGGGTGATAACTGCATAATAAGGTGCGTGGATTGGGTGATAACTGCATAATAAGGTGCGTGGATTGGGAGAGAACTGCATAATAAGGTGCATGGATTGGGAGAGAACTGCATAATAAGGTGCATGGATTGGGAGGTAACTGCATAATAAGGTGCATGGATTGGGACATAACTGCATAATAAGGTGCATGGATTGGGTGATAACTGCATAATAAGGTGCATGGATTGGGAGAGAACTGCATAATAAGGTGCATGGTTTTGGGACATAACTGCATAATAAGGTGCATGGATTGGGAGGTAACTGCATAATAAGGTGCATGGATTGGGACATAACTGCATAATAAGGTGCATGGATTGGGTGATAACTGCATAATAAGGTGCATGGATTAGGAGAGAACTGCATAATAAGGTGCATGGTTTTGGGCGATAACTGCATAGTAAGGTGTATGATTTGGGAGATAACTGCATAATAAGGTGCATGGATTGGGTGATAACTGCATAATAAGGTGCATGGATTGGGACATAACTGCATAATAAGGTGCATGGATTGGGAGATAACTGCATAATAAGGTGCATGGTTTTGGGCGATAACTGCATAATAAGGTGTATGATTTGGGAAATAACTGCATAATAAGGTGTATGATTTGGGAGATAACTGCATAATAAGGTGCATGGATTGGGAGGTAACTGCATTATAAGGTGCATGGATTGGGAGGTAACTGCATTATAAGGTGCATGGATTGGGTGATAACTGCATAATAAGGTGCATGGATTGGGAGATAACTGCATTATAAGGTGCATGGATTGGGAGGTAACTGCATAATAAGGTGCATGGATTGGGGCATAATAAGGTGCATGGATTGGGTGATAACTGCATAATAAGGTGCATGGATTCAGAGATAACCTCGTAATAAGGTGCATGGACTGGGAGGTAACTGCATAATAAGGTGCATGGATTGCGAGACTAACCTCATTATATATCCCCCTCAGATATGGTTTATTGGACGACTTGGGTCTGTGCTCAATGCAAGCTGCAATGCAATGGAAGCCTTTTCTTTTTGTTTGTCTAATAAAGCCAACCGTAAATACATTTTTGTTTTAAGTTCAGTCTTTTCAACTTGTCAAGTGTTTAACTATGTTTTCACACCACACGTGTGTAAATCGGTATGAGGTGACCTGCGGTGGAGACGTTGACAATCTCCCCTCTAAAAATGTTAATCTAAATATGTACATCCTTCATGGTTGTCCTCCAATCACATGATTTAATCTGAGCCATGAGTAATCTTAATAACTGATTGTATGCCTACTTGTCTATGCCTGTATATTTATGTGCTGTTTATTTGCCTATTTGCTCATATTTCTCATTCAAAATAACAAAGCTCCTCCGTCTGGGTTCTGCTGTAAAGACTGTAAATAGTGTGGCTGTTCTGATTCTTTCCCTTCAATTTGTGATATTTGTGTTGTTCTGTTACACATTCCGCTGGGCATCGCCACTTTTTCATTTCGCTGCATATCCTGTATGTGTATGAGACAATTAAACTTCTTGAATCTTTAATCTTGAATCTATTCAATGATGAAACTGCATGTGAAAGTAGTGGTTACTGTTGATTAAATAATTCGAGGGATTGGTGCAATTTGCTGAGCAGTAGGAAATTACGTTGGATCAATAACGGGTCAGAAGAAAATATATATTTTATTCTTTTATTTCAGTTTGAAAAAAAACACTAAAGGTAAACACTATGGCCCCGCCCCAATAAATAGACAACAAAAGATAAAAAATACCTCCCTTGAATAATTCACTTTTTTTTTTCCTTAAAAAAAACCAAAATGTACATTTCACATTCACAAAAATAACCATTAGAACGGTCAATGGTTCTAATGAGATGGTCATTTAAAATGTCTCCCGCTACAGGCCATGACCCCTCACCTCTGTTGTAGGGCGAGGTGAGATCACAATACAATAGTTCCTGATTAGAAAGTTGTGCCCAAATGATTGGCTGATGTCACAAGTGGGGGCGTGTCCAGCCAGATGAATGACAGAACAGTCTGTAGCAGTTCACCTGTCCATCATATATCTGGGTGGACACTTCACAGGGGCAATTTAAAACCCAAGCCGACCCTTACACAACTAGGATGTTTTGTGGGGACTGTCTGTTCCAGAGAGTGTGGTATTACCGGAGAGACGCTGAACTGGTCTTACTGGCCTTAGGCAGCAGTCAAACCTGAGCTGAGAGTTTGGTCGCACAGGAAAAAAACAAACATCAATAAATAGATATATCAATAAATAAACTTTCTTTCACATTCAACTATGAGAGGGAGGGGGAAATAAACATTGGTCTGTTTTCTACTGCAAGTCAGCGGATTAACATTCTACACGCACATTAAGGCCCCAGACACAGCTAGCATCGTAAGAACTATTGTACACTGATGTGGCCCAGGGCTCGGAGGATGTCTACATTAGAAACATCAACAAAACGTCTAATAAGTGCTATCCCTTTTTGTAGATATATATTTAAAATTCTCCCGACTTGAAATCTGAAACGGGAAAATCAGATATTACAGAAGCACAACGTATTAGAGACAAGAAAAAGACTGCAGTTTTGCAGTTAGTAAAATAGCTTATTTCATGGACGGAAAGAGCCTGGAATGGACCCCATTCACCTGGTGGCCATGTTGTTTAGTTGGGTGGCGAGGGCAACCTAGTATCTTTAGAAACCATGGAAACTCAATGCATTATTTTCCATTTCCCCACCCACCCAGGTAGCATTTAGAATGCAACCCAATTTGTTTAATCATTAAAGTTCCATAATTTCACATTTTACATTTGAAATACACAATACCACCCCCAACATGGAATGCATTCTGCTTGAGTTTTAATAGTTTTCCCGCCCAAATAACCAATATGGCCGCGAGGTGAATAAGGTCTATTATCACGCAAAGTCAGTTAAAAACAAATGATTGGCGATGAAATGCATCTCAGAATCTCTCAGGACATTATAACGAACCACAAAACGTGTTCGACTGTCTTCTTTTAGGGACATGGATTCGCATAACAAAACGCTTGCACCGTAAATAAAGGAAGTACGTTCAAACGGCCATGGCCGTAACCATAGCGATGTCGGCTGACTGTACACACGGAAACCAACCGGAGTTGACGGTTACGTCACAACATTAGAGCCGATAACTTAACGTCGTCATGGCACGTACTTCTTGGCCCCCGTGGCGTTCCTCCCTGGTCCTCTCTTTGGATTTAACCTGCTACATTGTGTGGGGGGGGAAGCTTAGCCCTACGATTAAGCTAGCAGCATTTTAGGCAAACGGTCATTTTCGGACCCCTTATCATGAATGCAGACCTTTTTTTTTGCGGCGTCTTATTGGCTCAGGAGCGAGTCACCGAAATTGAAACGCCTGCTCAGTTTGAGTTTCTAAAAGTGGTAAACTTCCACGAAAACCAAACCAAAAAGTACCGATCCCAAGTCCGGCACCCATATCTAAAAAATATAGGAGTAGACGTAGTAACAGCCGAGTCGGAATTGACTCCTCAAACTCTTCTTCATGGCTAATATGAGTGCAAAGTTATCGCCTTTTCAGCCTCTCTCCCCTCCAGCCCACTCTACAGTATAGGCTTAAACTATGACACGCCACATCCAAGTCCTCCTAAACCTTCCTATTGACTGGACGGAATACAACACTAGCCTTGTGAGGCCATCCAGATCTACACAGAGTTCACACTCTGTTTCTGTTTCTCTCTGAAGACTGTTTCTGGCCAGGCTTCATGCCGCACCACAAGCCGGTTCGGACAAATCTGTGTCCAATCAGGAGCTACTGGCAGCTACGGGGCGTGGTGATTGACGGACGCTTCATCCAATCACCTACCACATAATATTTTTTTTAAAGTGCCAGCCCTTTTTTCAAACAGCTTCAAAGGATGACATCCCAGAGAATACTGGGAAATACCACACCCACCCACCCAATCCCTGACCTATAGGGGTTGGGTGGTCCTAATGTGGGCCTGTGAAGCCCATCATAACTGCGATAGAGGGCGATACAAATAAAGTTGAGTTGAAGTGAGATTGTCAACAGAAACCTCTGCAACATTGCAGAGTCCCTTATCTTCAGTCCCGAGAAACCACCAACGCCTCGTTATGGACAATTGGATGATTGACTGATTGGTTAATCGATTGGTTCAGGGAGGTGCAAGGCAGCACCAAGGACAAACAAACTGAGGTCTCCATTTGATTGACTTCAGATATTTTCAGAGTTAGTCACAAGGACTCACAATTACCCATAAACCACCTCTGGACGGATTCTTTGACGTACCCCTCGTACCACTAGGCTCTGGTCACTCCTCAACAGATGAACCCTAATTCTGATACCAGAGAAATTCATCATAGTTTCCCCAAACAGCATATTGAAGAGTATGCGAGAATATCTTGTCCAAAATCATATTTACATTAAAAAAAAAAGCGGAAGGAGGCCGATGGTGTCCAGACCAAGGTGCGGATTAGGATGATCTCGCATCCCAACTTAAAATTTAAAAAACAAGTACTTCAAGGCTTACAGTCAGAGTCCCCACCCCCTGCCACCACACCACACCTTTCCAGAGGTGTGTTGCCATTATGGTGGTCGGTGGGTTGCCAGTTTGGGTTTTTTTGTCTAGGGCTGGTGACGGTTTCCGTACATCAGCGGCACGACGAAGACGGAGATGTCGTCCCCAGAGCCCAGGCGCTCGTCGGTGATGCGCCAGCCGCGGTCCCGTAGCACGCCACGCGCTCGCGCCACCAGCTCGCGCGCCGCCGCCGTGTACCTACGCCAAACACACAAGACGGACGACGTCGGTCACACCTGGTCTCTGGGGGGGGGGTCATATTTGTCATTCATTTAATACTCACACGCCTGCATTTACGGCCACACACACGCACCTGTTCAGGTCATCGGTGTCACAGGCGGCGAGGGAGGTGGCGACGGTCTCGACTACTTCCTGGTTGGAGAGGACGTCCCACAATCCATCGGTTCCCATCACCAGAACGTCATCGGTGCTGTGCTCGAACTGCGCCAAGTTGTAGACCTTCACCTGCACACCAGAGAAGCAAGAACTTCAATACAGGACAGGTACGCCCACGCAGGACTACAATACAGGTACGCACCCACAGGACTACAACATAGGTACACCCACACAGGGCTGCAGCAGAGTTATACCCACACATGTTCAGATGGAGATGCTACACTCTGCTAAATAATATATGATCGATGCTGAAGGGGTCTCTAGTGTTTCTTTGTAGTGCCGTAAAGAATGCAGAATGTCTTGTCGAGTGAGGCTATAGCGAGGCCCTTGATGTTTCCAGCTGACCTGTGTGTGACCCGGGTGTTCATGAATTAAAGATCAAGAACTCTGAGAGGAGAGGGGAAAGGATTAGGTAAAGCGAGAAGACGATAGAGGATTGGGGAGGGGGAGAGAAAAGAGAATACAGAGGATATAGCGAGGAGAGGAGGAGGAGGAGAGCATCGGGGGCAGGAGAGGACGAGGAGAACTAAAGAGCAGCCGTGACCGTCTTCTTTGTGGTTCCTCCGACGTTGGGGTTAAAGGTTGTACCTCCGGGCAGCAGGACAGGAAGGGCTTGATGTAGATGTTGGAGTCGTGCACTTTGAGGTCGTGGTCGCCCAGCCCCCGCGTGACCCCGATGGTGGCGAGGACCCGCGCCTTCTTCCCCTCGCCGTAGACCAGCGGGAACCTCAGGTCCTCGTCCTCGATGGTCTTATAAGCCCTGTAAGCGAAAGACGGAAAGCATGACATCCGACACACGCACCACACACACAACACCACAACACACACACACACACACCACAGTGGTTTACCGGGACAAATACCGGTGGGCCGCCGTGTCAGTGGGCTGGTGGGCCGTCCAAAAAGAAAAAGCCGGTCCAGCAGCTTTTGCTAATTTTAACGTTGGCTTGTTTTGCAAAATAACCACAGTATCCGTGTTCATATGTAGGCCATGTTATGTTTTTATTTGATGAGGAAATCATCATTGTATTTATTTTAGGTCTTATTTTACGATCTTTACATTTGTTTTAAGTCAGGAAGAATGGAAGGATTTGTCCTGGTTTTTTTTCTCTGAAAGAAGTAACGTTAACAATATCTGGAGTGTTTTTCTGTGAAGAAACGGTTGCAATAAATACTGTCGTATAATCGTAATTTACATTAAGACATACTGCGTGCATCCGGGCTCGCAGCTCAATGCCTCGGAGGACTTGATAATCACTGCAGATGTTCCAACCCGAACAGGAAGTTTCTAACGTATACGGTGAGCACACACACACTCTTCCTCTTTTTCTTTCTCCTCCTCCTCCTCCTCCTCCTCCTCTTCCTCGTCACGTGCACTCTGGAACCCCTCGTAACGGTGTGCACGTGGGATGATGTAACGCAGAACAGAACACACAGCGGCAGAGGAGACGCTTTGAAGTCTGGCGGGGGGGGGGAGTAAGGGAGGGGGGAGGGGTGTGGGGGGGGTCTGTCTGGCGAGGGTGGGGGTGGGGAGGAGCTAGCGGGTTCACCTCGTTAGGAGCGAACCTCGCCTCGATCGGGCGCAGGAACGCGATTCGCATGAGACCGAGATGAAACGCCCGCACACTGTCTGTCTGTCTGTCGGATGTTTGCCTGTCTGTCTGACAAGTTTGTTTGGTGGGTGGGGGGGGGGATGAAAAGAGAGAGAGCGAGAGAGAGAGGCAGGGTAGGCACAGACAGACAAAGACAAAGAGACAGAGGAGGGACAAACAGCAATGGAGAGAGAGAGACAGACAGAGGGGAGGAAGGGCAGGGACAGATAGATGGACAGACAGAGAGACACAGAGAGAGAGACTAAAAGACTGAATTGACTCAACCCACGCATTGCTGATGTCCCGTATTGCCGTCAATCAATTCACCAAATCAATCATCAATTTTATCCGGCACACGCGTCTCCTGTCGCAACCGAGACACACAAAGACAAACATTTCGTCCGATCTTTTCATCCGTCGTTTTTCTGTCGGCACTCTCGTGGTGCTCTGAAGATCATTTAGGTGACAGCCAATCACGTCGCATAATGCGGGGCGCTTTGTCGCCCGTGGCAACGAGGTCAGCCCATCCCCCTCCTCTCTCTCGTCACCGTGGAGACCAGAGGACATTTGTTTGAGTCTTTTTGGAGAACTTATGTATTATTATACTGATGTATTTGATGCATACCAAAGTATTAGATACATATCATAGTATTTGATGCATACTTCAGTGTTTGATTCATGTTAAAATGTTTGATGCATAGTAAAAAAGGTTCGATGCATACTTCAGTATTTGATGCGTGCTAAAGTATTTCCACGCATATACTAGACCCGGGGGAGGGTGTGATGAAATGTACAGTACAGTACACAGACTACAGTACATGTGTGTGTGTGTACTGTACTGCATGGACTGCGTGTGCGTTGCCAGGGCAACAGACGCGAAGAAGCACAGAGGGAGGAATGAGAGACAAAGAAAGGGAGGTGTGTGCGTGTGCGTGTGTGCGTGTGTGTGTGTACGTACGTGTGTGTACGTGTGTGTGTACGTGTGTGAGTAGTGTAAGAAAGAGAGTTTGTCTTTCAGTTCAAACGAAAATTGCTCTGCCATTGTAAATGTTGACTTTCCATGCAAATAAAGGCTTGGGCTCTTTGGAATTGAATTGAGGTCAACGCAATTCAATAGAATTCAACTGAAATGGCCATTGCACAACTGTGGTGCATTGGACACACACACAGGTGCGGTTGTCACCACACACACGCGAGAGAGTGGACATGTCAACGACTTCCTGTGTCCTGGAGTGTTGGAGGAGGAGCCCAGCAGAAGCTACTTCAGTGACGTGGAGCAGGAGTGAGACAGAGAGTGAGACAGACAGGTGTACTTCTGACCAGCCCAGCACTGTGACCTCCCGGTAGAGACAGACAGACAGGTTGAGACAAGACAGGTGTACTTCTGACCAGCCCAGAGACAGACAGAGTGAGACAGAGAGAGAGACAGACAAGTGTACTACTGACCAGCCCAGAGAGACAGACAGACAGAGAGTGAGACAGACCTGCCCATCATGGTGTAGTCCCGGTAGAGACAGACAGAGAGTGAGACAGGTACTGACCAGCCCATCATAGTGTAGTCCCGGTAGAGACAGACAGAGTGAGACAGACAGAGAGAGAGACAGGTACTGACCAGCCCATCATAGTGTAGTCCCAGTAGAGACAGACAGAGGGAGAGACAGGTACTGACCAGCCCATCATAGTGTAGTCCCAGTAGAGAGAGACAGGTACAGACCAGCCCATCATAGTGTAGTCCCAGTAGAGACAGAG